>VJMY01000151.1:70915-134888 GCA_009869795.1 Neelides sp. FZ-2019
TACATTCTTTAGATATTGAAGAGCCCAAAAAAATTTGTAAGGAAAATTAGATTTTAATTTATTAAAGCTGGTATCTTGTAAGTAGTTTATGGTAAATTAATTGAAAAAAATATTCGGGAAATGAAAAATACTTGAGGATATGCCAATGTAAAATGGCCTTCGTGATATTACAACAATTTTTTTTACAATAATTATGTTTATATCCTAAATAATATTGTGCGCGTATGTTCAAGAACAGAGTATCACAATGGAATGTTACTTTTGAATTTTTGAAATGTTGCTGCATTTTAGGCTTCAGAATTTACCTTTGTTTTCATATTAAAAAAGATATAATTTAATAGACTAATGTTTTATGAATAATTAAGGAACAATTACTACGATTTCAAATCTATTGAATTTGTAGTAAATTAGGATTAACATTAAAGAATGATGTGAAATGCCAAGGCAGAAGTTAAAGAAACTCAATTCCCTCGTATTTGTGATCCCCAACTTTTGTTTCAGCTAAGATCACATTTCCTTCAATATCAAATGCAGTAATGAAACTCGATGTCTTTCCATCCACTTCTTCAGATTTGAGTGCAATGACGAGTTGGTCATTTGTACCAGGAATCCACTTGAAACTTGAAAACCCGTGGGTTGGAATCACATCACCCACATGGTGAACCTAAATAAATTGAAATAATTTATCGATTTTTCATTAGTTTTTAAAGCTATTAAATCATAAAATGATTTTAAAATATACATCAATTTCTGAGAAATCTTCGTTAGCCATAAGCATAACATTGGTTCCTTTCTTTTCATCAGTCTTCTCATTATATTGCTCCGTACTCGCTCGTCGAGGTAAAAACAACCATTTTCTTAATAATTGACTCCAACCTCCAGACTCGTGAATAACATAGCCTATTTACAATTTAAAAAATCAATCTAAATCTGAAAGCATGTATATCTTTTCAATTTTTATAACGTTAAATGACATTAGGTCTCATTTAACATTTCATTTAAATGAAAACACCTAATTAAACGTAAAAAAAGTAATGTTTAAAATTGATATATTAGAATCCTTAATATACCAGGAAAGTGAATATTTAAAGCATGGGCCAATTTATTGTAATTCGATCTCCAACTTAAATGCTGAACTTCGCCGTTTGAAGAAATCACCTTTACGAATTGCGGATCAAAATTGACAAGCTCTCCCGAAGAAGTTGTCCATTCTTTGCCCAAGCCACCCACCCAAAGATTCCCATCTTTAACACATCCCCATTCACATTTAAAACCTAAAAATTGAAAAAAAAATTACATTTTCTAAGCCAAATTCTTAACCATAAAATTAAACTTTGTTTATAAAACTACATTCTATAATTAAAATTTGTTAAAAATATAGGATATTATCCTACATAAGTGTGCTTTGAAATTACCCTTAGGAATTGAACCGTTTCCATCGGCAAGGATGACCCAAGGCACTGGAAATATCTCATCGGAGCTCTGAGAGGCAATTAAATTATAAATTATTCCAGTTCGGTCATCACAAGTCAAGAGCTTCCCATCAAAAGCAACTAGCTCTGAGAGTTCCATCCCTCGCCCATCTTGATTCAATCCAGATTTAATTGTATGGGGTTCACCTCCCTCCCACTCAACTGAAATCTGAAGATAAAACATTAAAAATAACAATTTAGATTTAAATGGGGTTAAATAATAACACATTTTTTGGGTAATTTTGATTTACCTTTGAGAGTTTTGGTTCGAGGTTATTGAACTGCAAGAAGAGATTGGCTTTTCGTAAATATGAGATCCATTTATTACTAGATCCAACTTTAGAATCCTGATCCAAGTCGGAAATGATTCCTATTCTAAATTTGAGCCCTTTCTCTGTCTGAACAGGTTGACTCTTCGGATAATTTTTATCTATCGTTATTTCTTTGTTTTTACTCCAAAGTAAGGAGCCTTTCTTTCCTCCTATTGAATTAGTTAGCACCGAGGCAGAGGATTCTAAATAAATCAAAAAACAATATTAAGCATATTAACAAGTTGACATATGGTCGAAGTTTACACTTGACTTACCGCCGCCACGTTGAGGAAGAGAAATGTAAACGAGAGACACAAGAGTTAAAAAAATAAGAATGAAGACGAATTTGGTCTGAAAACGAAATGTTGAGTTTCCGATTCGGTAAGTCGGCGTTGTAATTGCCTGACGCCACTCGGCTAAACTCATTATAATTTAAAGTTTTTTATCTTACTTATATTTTACGCCATTTTATATTTTGACAATTGCACTTTCCATTGTGACTAACGAGGTCAACTTTCAATATCTACTCTTCCTAACTTGCATGCGTAACTCCCGCTAGCAATGAGGGGTAAAGTGCAACTTTGTTCACTATTTTGTTTTACTTTGAAATGAAATGAAAACAAAATACAATAAGTTTCAATTCGCCCCAAATCTTTCACAATTAGGTAATACACATGCAAGAACTAACCAAGTTTTGGATTGGCTGAATTCTAACTTATGTTTCTTTAATAAATATCGATTAGCAAAACTTTATTTATTTTTTTTAATTTGATTACGAGTGTAAAGATTATAGTATTAAAATAACGCGTTATCGTTGTTAAAACTGCGGATTTGATTGAATTTTCATCAAATTGCTATATGACAATAAGATAAAGGAAAAGAGATTCTTAATTTTATATACTTTTTCACACTAACACATTCCCGCGATGGAGGGTTGACATTGTGCAATATAAATTTTCTTTAATGAATTACACAATAATAAAGTGTTGAGAATCGAATTCTGAAAGCGGCGAAGGGGGCCAACGGCGATTCTAAACTTATCCTCAGATATAAATCTTCTCAACGGAGAAGAGCAATCTAGAATCGGAATCTACGTCAGGTTACGGTCAGCTTTTTCTTGATGGGGATTAATGAATTGTCATTTTGTCATCTTTCATCACCAACTCCATATAACTTATGCCTTCATTTCAGAATGAATAATCGCACCGATGATGTCTATCAATGCGTGCTCTATGAGAGATACCTTATACATCCTAGAAAAGACTTTCTATCTAAACATATAGGAACTTTTGTAGCTCACTTGTCAACCATAAATATCTTCTTGTGTGGGTGATTCTTCAAATTCGAATCTTTGAGCAAGAATACGTAATAAAATATCTTAATTTGTCCAAAATTCACAAAGCATTTTTCCTCTTTAATTCGAATTTTTAAATTAATTTTTTTTCCATAATTTTTTACTTATTAAAATTTCAGAAGATGCAATATCTCCCTCTCAAATAATACAAAATTAGTTTGCTACTAATTTTGCTTGATTTAAATTAGGTGTTTATTTTATACTTGATTTTAAGATTTTTTTTATTGAAGTTACAATTAAATGTTTCATTATGCTTTCTGTGTTTTTTATTATTTGTTAGAAATATCATATATACAATATTTCACTATATATTATACACACATAAGAATATAAAATGTTGATTAATGTATTTTACAATATTATGGATTATGCAAGATTTGATGTGATATATGGTTTTGAGTTTACTTGACATTCTATAGAAGATGGTCTAATGGGCATTGAATGGACTCCCAAGAGCTTCGACCTTCCTTCATTAAGGAAGGAGTCAAGAGATAGGAATCGTGAATTTGGTCAAACTCTTCTTTAAACCCATCATCAGCTTCTAGAAGAGCAATCTCAGGGATAATCTCAAGTTCCGCAAAGGGAAATGGGGAGAGATAGTCCGAGTATTAAAGCAATTGGTAGGTAATAGGATAAAAGGGTTTAATAGTGTCTTCTCCAAGTCTCGAGATCCCTTTGGATTGATTGATGGAGACGGAGTTGGAGTGGAAGGGCATAAATAAAAGGAGCCTTCTCCCTCGACATCTCTTCTTCTAACAAGTGTTGAAAAGTTGGGGGATCTCGGGTCCCCTTCTCCTCTGCTCTCCTCCGACCCTCGACATAAATTGAATTGATTCAGTGTGAGATTCGGAAGGAAACGGGTTTTCAGACCCTGCCTTCCTCCTAAATACCTGTAAACCTATCACCCTCCCAGGATAAGGCTATAAATTTCACCACCCATCTCCACACTTTTCTAAATACTACTACACGCATCTCCCTACTTCTCTCTCATTTCTCCATCTTCAGGAGAAGCTGAAGAGGCGACTGGGCAGCAGCAGGCTACTTTTCAAATAAAAAACTTTATATTCCTCCTTGAATCCACAACAGACTTACAGAAAGGCTACACAAACGGGTTGAGAATTAGCATGAATTGTTCAATAGCTTATTCCTCTCATCATCACATTTCAAATCATAAAATTTGACCAGCCACTTCGCAACCAACTATTTTGTTCAAAATGCATGATAAGAGAATATTATCCATAAATTCTCCTTGCTTTTCATTAAAAAACAAAACTACTTGTCTGCAGTCTCTGCTGAACTTTGTAGTGTGTGTACTTCCAAAGATAGGGAAAAAACCAGAAAAAGATATGAATTTATGCCCTTCACTTGAGATCCTCTTGCAGATGGAACTCATCGCCTTGAAGAGTAAAATGAAATTAAACGAGACAGACTCAACTTCAGTACATTGTGTGAAATGAATTTGATATTGTGTCTAGGTGTTTAATTGCTCTAGGCAATGATCCTTATCTCTGATCTCTCTTGAGCTCAGATAGTCGAATCAATTACTTTCATTAACTCCCCCTTGTTTCAAGAGGGATGTCGGCAAAGAAGAAAACGCGGTCTCATTGTCCCTCCCTCAATGGAGTGAATCCTAAGGAGTTGATTAGTACAACTAATGCAAATCCAATTAGCACTCCCGGACCCTAAGTAGAGTAATGAAGAGAGAAAAACTGTCCATTAAGGGCCCCATTGTCCTTTACACCTTCTTTCATTTTAGACAGATTGTACACATTCTTTCCGCTGTTGATCAAGGAAACCTTCACACATTGTGTATAATCCCAGCTCTCGTTGCCTTTTCACGGCGAAAGCTCGTGAAATAATAATGAGGTTTATTTAATTACCCAGCTATCCTCTTCCCTCACGTTCATGTTAATTTAATAAGATGGGCTTTTAGTAGTAAATAAATCCCAGGCGAGTCTTGTCATCCGGAGCATATTAATGTCCTCTGCTCTGTCATGGGTAGACATATGTTTTCCCCAATGGTTGAAGGTGGAATTGTGTCGTGTAGACGGATAGTGACTTCCTCCTCGTTCCGTGATTTTGGTCGATGATGTTCGAAGGAGGATGAGAGGTGGAGGCGAATGTCGTTTTGTCATGAGAGCCTGAGCTCGTGAGAGAGATAAGGGCCCTTTCATTCATCTCGGACCCAGGGAGTCAAATGTGGGTCTCGTTGGCTCATAGAGCATTATTAATCTGTGTCTCTAGTCCTGGATCAAGATCCTTCAGAAGCTTCAAAAGACCCTCTCCGCCCACACGTGGAATCTTCTCTGACGCTATCTCTCTTTTCCGAGCTCACGGATGGTCATTCCATAGTACCCATCTACCAAATTCCCCCGCAAAAGACCCTCATCACACAGGCCTGACATTACTTACATTACTCTCCATTAGGAGAGGGAGAGAGAATTAAATGTTAAATGGGAGAGTCGTTCGTGTAGGATTAAGACCTCCTTTTCGGCACAAGGAGGAGCGGCAGGGTGAGACAAACCTTTGACACTTTCAATCTGTCACAGGTGAAGGCCGTAATTCTCTCTTCTATTCAGTACTTCTTTTAAACCTGGCTTTCTTGGACCTAGGGAGAGAAAATGAAATGCTCCTCGTTCTACACCATGTCGGAGGGAATTGATTGATCAAGTCCCTCAATCGGGAAATGCTTCTAGGAATTCACCGTCGTGAGCTGGCATTAGCAATGAGTTCTTTTTGCTCTTTTTTCTTTTACTATGAGGACATTAGAGCGAACTATGGGCTACTTGGGAAAAGTGCGGAGGCGGCTGGGGAGTTATTGGAAGAGGATAATTACCCTCCCAGATCGTGTTCGTAATTATGAGAAAAGGCCATTATGGGAGTGAATAATAGTTGAATGAGGGTCGAGAGTTATTGATACGTTCGGACAGGGGTTTTGGTAGTGGCTTGAGGTGGAACAAACCTCCAGGGCATCGTTATGCAATGGAGATGACTGGAAGGAATTCACCGCGAGGTGAGAGCCATATGAGCCGAGGGATGGTCTTACACACAGGTGACCCACAGTGACACAGCAAGGAGGAATCCCAGAAAAAAGAGCACAACAACTGACGATTCATGTTCAAAGCCCTGATTGCTTGATCGACGGCGGATCTTGGCCCGTGACGAGCTTCGTCGTCTCCTGCCCTCCGTCTCCTCCTATCTCAATGAACTCCCTTTGATTCTCTTTCTTTACAAGTACAAATAGTCGCTTATTAAGCTCGAGATCCCTACAATGCACGCTACATCTACTTATTTAGAAAGACACTCCACTGCATAGAGGACTATCACTACATGTTACACTAACAAGGAGATTCTTGTATAGAAATGTTCTTGATGATCCTTATGAATAAGGAATGGATGCACGGGCCGTGGATTCGTCCAGGAAGGATGTAAATTTGAGATATTCTTTAAGAAGTCTCTTCCCAACTTGTCCGTTCTGCCTCGCATTCACTTGAAGGAAGGGAGGAGATTTGAATTAAGTATGTATGATGATGTATTTATAAATGCGCGTAGAGGTTCTCTCTTTATAAATTCAAATGCCAGATTGTCTCTGTCCTCTGAGGTGAGACGGAGGGAATAATTATACGTCCATGTACGAGGATGGGGCAGACGGTCGGAGTGAGAGGCTCGTTAGTGGTGGTGTGGTGTATGGGAGTTTGGAGGGTCATAAGTTGAAGGTGGGTTTAGTGATGAGGTTCGGCATTCGAAGCTATCCCTTCGCCCGACAGAGAGATTGAGACGGACGGTGGGCAGAGATGGATGGCTTCTCCTCCAGATAAATAAAGATACGGAGGAAGAGAAACTGAGGAGAAGAGAGTCACTTTGGAGGTCTCGCGGCTGCTGGGGATCGGACGAATTCATCAAGATGCAGGACATGAGTCGAGGAATAATAAATGATGAATCTCTGTAGTGCCCCACTCCTCAAAAATGACTCTCGGCAGAAGGGGAGACTTTGCAATCACTTTCTCCTCCTTCCAGGAACCAAAAGCCCCAGCCACCTTGCTTTACGCATTTGAGTAATGAGGATAATTACATATTCTCCTTCGCATTCACATACGCTAGTAATCTATCTTGAGCGGGATAAAGGGACGAAGTTTCAATCTTATTCATAACAATATAAGAAGGAATATGCATGCTTGAAAGATGAAAGAATATCTTATTCACTCTCTTCATATTGAAACACTTTTTTTGTTTCTTATAAGTAGATTTTGGCGATGGTTTAAATAAATTATATTCCATTATATTTAAACGCGTATATATTTTATTCATTTCAATATTCGAGAAGGTGATGATATTAAGATTATTTATTATATGCGAATTGTGTATTTTCATTTCATACTTGCTAAATTTCAATTAAGAATTTGGCGCATTAGCCAGCGTGATGAATTTGATGGGCATGTGCAGAATTTTTTGTTTGTGGGTATTTATATAAAGAAAGTTTAGTGATGCAAGGCATGTTAATTCACTTGCAATCAGTCAATAATATAATCCACATATGCTTAAAAATATCTACATAAATGTTTTGTATGAAGTGAGACAAAGGATATCTTGAATACACGTGTATGTGTTTAAGCATCTTAGATTATGAGTTATGATGTAAAGTGAATGGTAGTTTGATACTCCACTCCTTTAAGAAAGATTATTCTTGAGAATTTCAAGTTGGGGAAGTGAACGTTGTGTGTGTAGGGAGGAATTTTTTGATGATGAAGATGAAGGCCACGACATGGCGACGGACGCTGTTTGAGTGAAGTAATAGGTATTGAATAGCTAATGAGGAGAGAAATTCTTGATTGGAATTCGCATCCACTTCGGAGAGCAAAGCCGGTGAATCAATTAACTCATAGTCTAAATTACATAGGCCTGTGCTGGAACCGGTAATTGGATTTTTATCAACCTGGGATTTAATGGTAATCGGAGGAGAAGATTGGCCAATAATGAATTGAGTGGTAAGAGGGTAGACACCTCCTCAGACTGGGGATTTACCAGGGGAATTGGGAGGGAGGAGAAAGTGATAAAATCGCCGAGGAGTGAAATTACTGACGGAATCAATCGATCGATCCTTGTCTCCCTGTAATTAAGAAAACTTCATGACTCATGGGCCATTGAAAGCAATTAGATCGCTTGGCCTCCGACCTCGACTCAAAATTCCTCCCTGGCCGACTCACAGCATGGATTTTGATCCGACTTGCAGCTCCCATACATCCCTTATCTTTTTCATCCTTTCCCCATACACATTTTTGCTCCACTCTTCTCTCCATCAGCTCGCTCGAATGTGAGGACGAGCGAATGCCTTCAATAATTCCAACGGCCGCACCTTCACCTCTCGTTTTTGAACTACGGGGCCTTATCTTCTCCATTATAATTACTCAATGGGAACGACTTCCGAAGATTGTTTCCTTCGTGAAACCTCAGATCCTCATCGCCTCTTTTGTTCTACTCGGAGCTAAGGGACGCTGGTAATTAAGCTCCTGTCTTCACCCACATTTCCCTCTTCCATTCCGTAGGCCACAACCAACATTGAATAATGATATAAACAAACACTTTTTGGGCACAATAGGAAGGAAATAGATACGATGAACTTCCGTAATAATATTCAAACATGCTAGAATTTGTTCTCAAGATTAATTTAGATTCCGACGAGGCTTTTGATACTCTTGACAATTAGTCAACTAGCACGAATAGTACATAATTCAAGGTGTAATGTGTGTGTCGTAAGGTGCGAATTGTAAGGAATATAGCCATGAGAAAAAACTGGATACTGACAATGAGTTTGGTTATGAGGTTCGCATCAATATTTTCATAGTATATACTAATGATGATCAATAGTGATGATTGCATGTTTATAAAGGAATATAGGGAAGATTTGCATCCAGACATATTGGTTTTTGTGATATTTCCTTGAGCATAATAATAACCAACATGAAGGGTTGAACCTCCGCTATGAAGAAATGAGGAAAGAATTAATGATGAAGTTGGGGACTCAACGGCGGCGGCAGAGAGAAGCGCTTGTAACGTAAATTGGATTACTACTGCGTAGATCTCTCTCGAATTATGATTCAGGTGGAGGTTTCATTAAACATCCTTGTACGGGAGTTTGAGGAGTTTAAAATAATGTGTGATTGCATAATCCGAATTTGAATGTTGGATGGGCTGAGACGGGTGGCTGTCAATGAAAAATGAAATGACGGGGGGATTTGACTGATTCCTCCATGGAATATCATATGAGGGTGGGAATATAAATATTCATGGGCGGATTGGCAGGGTCTGGACGGAATGCGACATCGCCGTCGTGGATGAAAGCCGTGATGGGAGAGACGATGGGCGCAGGGGAGACTTTGGGAGCTAAATGGTTCTGGTGAGAGTGTGTGTGGGGAATTGGGACTCTGTGGGCCATCCGCCGCCTGAGCGGAATAAAGAATGAAGGAGGGAAAGAAGGCATAAGTCAAGGGGTGAAGACGACACGTAGGGTCCATTACAACCCACCGGCTCAGATGCTTATCTCCAGAGGAAAAAGAATCTCATGGTGGTCGGAGTCGTCGTCACCCTCACCCTCACAGCCACAATTAGCCGATTCACCCCACATGGGACTGGCTATTTACTCTTCATTTACTCCCAATTGCTTATCTTCACCTGCGGGTTCTCCGCTTAAACAACACTTACACTTCAACGCTGGCACTATTTCATGTCTATGGGCTTCCCTTTTCCAGGAGTTTGACTCGGGTGAATCCTCCAGCAGACGATTGGAGCCTTAATGAGAAATTGTAATTTCGGAAAAGCCACCTGAATCTGTTAATGGCCGTGATGGGCTCGTGCAGGTGTAGGAAACTTGTATGTTATGCTAATTCTAATTGTGACACTTGGGCAAAAAAGAGTCCCGCCCTTCATCCTCGCCCTCCCGTAAGGAGCGGAAGTGGAAGCGGACGGACTGGCGGAGAATATTTAAGACCCCATTCCCATAAGAGGGTTTGGAATCCTTCTAACGGTTCACCTGCCTTCCGCTCAAATTCACCACCTTTCTTTACTCATTTACTGTATATTAGGGAGCTCGTTAGTGGTCACACGGTCCCAGTTCATTTGTACCTTAAATGAACAGGCTTTCTTTTTTAAACGGCCAGATCATGGATTTCATTAGCTCATATTTATCGTTTCTTTCAATTCCACTAATGGAATCTTCGTGGAGTGTCGAAAATAGAAAATATTAATGAGCCTAAATCGACATGGTATTGAACTTTAACTTCCGACTAAAAAGACAATTGTAATAAATCGATAAATATAAAAAATTATGTTCTGTATATTCTGTAGAAATTATAAAACTAGGTGTATCTTCATTTATCTTTATTTATTAGTAATGACAATAAGCTTAGATAGTGATAAAATATAATTTAGAATTGCTAACTTGTTCTTTCACTTGCTAAGATTCATATAAGAGCGATTAACGTAAAATTTTACAACCTGATTTGTTTTGAGATTAAACCGAGCCAGTTGGTTATGAAAGATCAACAGGTGGATCTCGAGTTTGTAAATATTATGAAATAACCTCAAATCTCATGATCGTTCACTGAACTCCCTCAGATCTTGAAAGCTGACCTAGACTAACCTTCACCCTCTTCATATTCCTCAAAGTGAGAAAAGGAGAATTCCGGCTCTCATAGTGAGATAATTTCTAGCAGGAGGTTCGGTTTGTTCCCTTGATGAGGAAATAGATAGCCGCGAAGATCTGAGATGATGTCATGCACCCACTCGCTCACCAACATGACGAAAGAATCCTAAGGGCGATAAGGAGCGGAGATGATCCGATAAACCCGAGTTTAAACACTCGCCCAATTTGTACGCCTCTGTGTAAAATGGAAATGCGAGCACGGCTGACCCAGTTCCTTATCCAGATTTCGGAATCCGAGTGCCTTCGTTTCCACTCACTTTTAAAATTCATTGCCCTTTGTAGATTCCATCCAGGGTCCCAGGGCCGATGGTCGGTGTTCGCGTAATAGCTCCGGTGTGGTTACGACCTCTTCGTGGCCATCGAGGCGAGGCGATGGGACGACCAGCATCGCCCGACGCGTCCGCTCCAACATAAACACTTTCAAATTTGTATTTTGTGTTCAAAGCGTGATTTCTTCGGGAAGGATGCTTACGTGTAGCCGAGAACGAGGTAAAGATCCTTTTATGATCCAACATATGATTCATATTTGTGGTCTCCTGTGGGTATATATAGGGGCTATTTGGTTCCTCGTGGTCAATTAAACGATTTTACGAGCATGCCAAAATTATGAATGTCATTTTTATGGTCATTTGAGCGGTTCTTGGGGAAGGGCCGCCGACTTATTTTTTTTATCCCCTTCGTGAAAAAGGCACGAGTCGTAACTCAAGTTTGATATTTTTCCTCATTTTTGGAGCAACCACAAATCTGCCTTTCTCATGTCGGGCGTTCTCCCACAATTACATATCCTTTTAACGGTTTGAAAATCCCTCTTTACAACTCCTAGTACTTACATCCTCTTGTAATATGATTATTAAAAATATGAGTCGAGTCGACTTTGGTGAAATGACATTCCTCACGTGTTCATTTTTTCCAATCCTCATTTACACCATTCGAGCTGTGAAATGGCGGATTGGGTAAAAAGTCCAATCGCCCCTCTGTGCTTCACTCTCGAGTGGACGACGCGAGTGGTCGAGTGGCAGTATGAATTTATATACTTATGTCTCATTGCGGGGGAAGATAAGATAGGAGGGAAGAGATAGGGGCAGTATTACACAAGGGCCCTTCGAGACTCCGAAGGGAGAAGAGATAAGTAGAGGCACGCGAGAGATTGAGCTTACGATGTAAGGTGGTCGATGGCTCGAATAATTCAACCTCGAGCCGAAGGTGGAAGGCAGAGGGGACGGAGACTCCTTTACGCCTCGCTTCCACTGGCTCACAAGGAGAGATTTCAATTCCCCTTCTTTCCTCTATTCAGTCTTTCACTCGACTCCGACCGATTCACATTCTCCATTGCCTCCTCATAACACCCCAGTCCTGACCAGCAAATTTGACAAATATTACAGTCTTCTGCCTCTCTTCAATCCCAATGACAGGAGTCATTTGTTATTGACCTCATTTGGGAACCAATTCGTTCATTTGGAGTCTCTGAGTAATTTACGCCAAACACATCTCGATCCTATAATTTGTATTTGGAATCGGGGTTGTTGACGCTTAGAGTTCCGCGTGTGAATCAGAGAATGCAATAAGTGGTTGGGGAGAATCAACAGGTTGCAAGAAGTACTATTTGAGTTAACATGGAAACTGACTTTGGGTTCGGGGCGGGTCGTGGATTCGGTGAGCAGGCGTCCTACCCGGTTTACCACCAGCATAACCAGGCTCTCATGGACGATTGGCACCGTGGAGGAGTCGGGCAGAACGTGTCAGCCCCGCCTCCGCCGCAACCTCACATGAACGAAAAGATGAAGAAAGAGCAGAGGATTCGGAGACCCATGAATGCTTTCATGGTCTGGGCTAAAGTGGAGAGAAAGAGGCTCGCTGATGAAAATCCCGATTTACACAACGCTGATCTCAGCAAGATGCTTGGTAAGCAACAATTTATTCACTTTACCCTCTTTATTATACCAACTTTTCAAGAAATTCCCTATTTAAATTAATCTACCCCAAATGTAATGGCATCCTTTAAGTATGCATTTATATAAACTCATACCATCCTTGTAAAATTGAGCTAATCCTCATACTCATAAAGCTCAGCATTATTATTGAAAGGTCCTTATATGAAATGGATAAGCTAAATTGGGTTATGAATTTAAAAAAGTTTAAATAACAAGCATTGCATTATACTTAAGTATTCAACATGGTTATATTGCATACATGTTGAAGACTTGCCTTAAGGTCTTGTTCATCTACATCATATTACATTTATAGTTCTTGTAATTTTCTCATGTTTTTCATTTGTAGCTCATGTCGCATATTTAAAACGGAGTGTTGGATCAATTTTTTTCGTTTCCCTTCTCTTATACATACCTAAGTATTTAACCGGGCAGTTTTGTGTTCATTTAAGGGAAGAGAGAGCAAAAGGGAGGTGTAATGAAGAAGAGCATGTTTCTCTGATTGTGCAGAGTGTGGGCGAGTTGAGAATCCTCCTCCATTAATTGTTGGGCAGTGAAGCAGTTTACCTCCCATTAATTCCCTCTGAGAAGAGGATTAGGAGTTATAAAAGAGAGAATGGGAGATATTGTAGAAGATTAGACCTTGTTATTACAACGATTACGATTATGAGGGTTAGAGGAAGGGAACGACGGCTCGTTTACCCGAATGAGCCTGGGAAATAAGTTCTAATACTCCCGAACAAATCCACCGTTACGTCGAAACAGTGCGGTGCTTCCGACGGAAGAGGAATTGATGGAAATTTTTTCCCCTCCTCAGACTCACCGATCCAAATGCCAAGATGTGAACTCCACGCACGTCGAACTCCCTTGCGATTCTTTAGAGAATCCAGAGGAGGTTGACTTGGTTGGACAGGCAGGTTTCCTACTCAAGGAGCCTTCGATTCTCTCTGCCACTCATTCAATTAGGAGTCCAAGGGTAAGAGTTGAGGTTTAATTACTCTGACCTGAATCCCCTCCTTCATGCGAAGGGGAATTTGACTGGAATTTGTCAGGTCTCCTCCCTCCACTTACGACTTTCATGTACTCGTGCGGTCCGCTTGGTCAGCCGAGTAGGAAGCTTATACACATGCCCTCAGAGTACATAAAGATCTTAATGTTGAATATATATATGGAGGTCTTATATGACCTCAGTGTCCAACTCCCTCGACGTCCCTCCACAGTCGAACCGAAACGAGTGAATTCACTTGCACTTGGCCCAGTAAGATAACTTCCACTTCCATCTAAATTAGAGTTTAGACGCTTGAGTGCTTCTCCGATTCGGTTCGCTGCTTCTCAGCCCATTTACTCTCTTTTAAACTAACGAATATACTTTCCAGCTCTCCTAATAGGACAATTTGCATCCATCATCGAGGATGAGGAGAGCCTTATGCAAATCAACGCTTCACTTCCCGATCCCGTTCTCTCCTTTTATTCTTTTTAAAAGTGATTTGAGCTTAATTGAATTAGGAGAAATACTCACTGTTCTTGTAATTTCATTACTCTTAATAATCAATTTCAAGCTCGAAGAGTCACCTTCGTAGGTATTAGAACACCACGTTTCTTCCGAACTTCAATTACCCCTTGTTTCCTCTCCTTTTCCTGTGAAATCCCTCGGTCATTGTGATACCGGATCGACCATGAGGAAGTTTAAACTTAATTTGAGCAATTCTCAATTCCTTCCTTTTAATCCAAATTGAAGAATTATGACCTTATGCAGATTTGTCAGAAAATTTAATTTACATAGCATTATTACAAAGAAGTAATTCATAAATCATTAAATTACGAGGACGAAACTAATATTTCGTAGCATGATAAATCCCCATTTGATTTCCCTTTGGCTTGTTCCACATATGACAAATTAATGGATTAATTTTCTAAATTTTAATTTGTATGATGTATGAAAGAGGAACCTCATACTAATTGAAGTCGAGAGGAAAGTTAAAGGGAGTGACCCATTTGCTCGTCACTTATGTCCCGAGTCAAGGAGCATTAAGTCCTATGCATGGAGTGTGTGTGTATTTATGAAGAGATGGTTGTTTTGGTTGGGTGAATGTCACTGCGTTGGTGTGTCGAGCTGGTGGTTGGCACTGGGCATGGCGGAGCATAAACTCCCTTGTTTGTTCTCCTCCTGAGGATGAGAGACGGTTGAGTGAATAATCGGAGTGAAAGTGGGGTTGGCCGAGAGAAAGAGTCGGAAATGAAGAGACATGTTTCTCGAAGCTTGACCAAATCTCCTCACCGCCCCTCCCCATCCATCCGGAGGGGGTTCGGGGAGGTCAACGGCAATCGAGTGTGGCTGTGACGAATTTGTCATCAGTTGCCACAAAGTGTCTCAGGTGAGTATAAGAAGATGTGATTTATCGTGGAAGGGTGGCGAGCCCTCGTAAATCCTCTCCCCGTTATGAATCCGACACAGCGAGGAGAGGCGGCGAAGGAACCGCCACAAATAGACTCATTCAAACTCCACTTCTTCAGACATCATATGAATTTAATGAGGGCCTGGGTGGAAGAGCGCGGTTGACGAGAGAGCTCCGATTACACTCTATCACTCTCCCCTTGAGGGATGGGAATTAAAATTCAGACGGACCTCATTATGCTCCATTGTACTCCCGTCCAGCTGAAGATCCTTCGCAGTGGGCGAGAAGGTTCCTCTCGCCTCTTCACGTGTGGGTCAACTGCCAAAGGCAACACTTGGCCACCCTCCTCTTCCACCCTCAAAGGAACAATATGCGTCTAATGCGAATTCGGTACTCAATCCAATTCGAGAAAGTGACATGAAGGTCTTACATGCGAGTTTCTTTTCGAAATATTTTATAATTACAGAGCCATTCCCCACATACTTCATATGAAAGCATTATTATGTATTGCTCATTATCCTCTTTAGGAAATTTATGCGATATAAATATTTAGGCATCGTCCATATTTACATACATTGCATGGCCTGAAATATTATAGCTACGGTAGAGAATATAAAGCGACATAAAAAGAATCTTAATTATTAATTCTATTCTTGATAAGGCTGAGTATAAAAATTTTGCCAATAGATAGTAAGGAGCATTTATAAATTATTAATGTGAAAATGAGAAGACATTATTATAATTTACAATGTTGAAATGACCATGGGAGAGAGGAAAAGTTAAAGAGTCAACTCGTAAGTTTAATTGCTCCAAAGTTGGGTTATGTGAAGACGTGAGAGAGTTTCTTAAGTGGTGATAGGATCATGGTGATGAGTTGACATTTTTCACATCATTGTTGTCATTCTAATTAAAAGGAGCAATTAAAAGGACGGGGAAACCTCCCTTGAGCTTCCCTTCTCTCGCGTGTACTTTATGGTGACGGGAAAATGAGTCTGGGAGGGAGAGGAAGTGGCTTGGGAGTTACAAGCACGCGATCCGAGGAAATCTTTTCTCTGCCCGACAGCTGACAGTCCATGTTTTCTCTTTCCTTCAATCTTTGGGAAAATGTCACTGGGATGCCGAGGCTACTCGTGTACTTACGCACTTTGAGCTTATGAACCATCAAATTCCTCACGGTCTCCTCCTACAGCTAATATGGGCTTCTCATGTTGTTGGCGATGAAGTTGGGCAATCCGTGCGAGGAGTTGGAGTCATGAAATTTAGATTATAAATTGAGAGTATAAATTGAGAAGCTCCGAGGCTCTCCCACATAAACATCATCCTACCAATTATGCCCATTATTATGAATGAGGGAGCCGACTATCTGTGCACATGATGATTATTTGGGCACAATAAGAGGCTGAGGATTTGGATCAGAGGAGGAGTGATTGGTTCGCGAGGAATAATTAAAGGCTGCCAGGAGAGAGAGGATGGCATGACTGAGGAGACGACGGACTTTATGGGAGACTCTGAGGAAGTCTCCTTATAAAGAAATAAATTAAAGTCATGATCTCGGATCAGCTGACATGAATCTCAATTTTCGGCCTTCGCCCCTTCCCCTTATTATCATCTTATATGCCTTCTCGCTAGTTATTATTGCCCCATCCTATCAAAGGGTTAAATTACATTACATGACTTCACCTCCGCGTAGGGAAAACTGATGAGGTTGAGAGGAAACTTTCACAGCATATTTATACTTGGCCGTATAAATATGGCCAAGTGGAATATAAGGAGACGGAATGAATTTGATTTCCAATACATTCTGAAATATTTGGTGAGTGGTCTTAATTTGGTGAAAGCTTGAGCCATTGGATCCCGCATTCATTCCTTCTGCTGACTTCACCAAGGAATTTTGAATCTCCTCTTGAACGTCAATCAGATGACGAAGTTTTCTCTGATGTGCGAGAAGATGTGTCGGTGGGATCTCTATACGGCTCATTAGCTCTATTAGTATTGGTCGCTGTACGGAATGTGTTGGACTAGACGTGTGGATTTCTTTCCTAGGATTGGACTCCCAATTCTCACAAATCATTCCTTGTTAGGGCGGCCTCTCCGGCGACAATGACACTGATTGATTCCCAATTCCCTCCTTCTTTTCTGCCTCTTCCTCCGCCTCAATTTGAGCTCAAGCGTCTTCGTGAGCCACCGGGACTTTTGAAACACCGTCTTTCATTTACAACTAAGGACGTATAAATGACCCGACCGTGACTTCGTATCACTTTAACCGCTTCTATTCTCTCTAATTGAGAATTCGGAACTCGATTGAGGGATTTGCGCCATTAGAAGGGCCAAATCCCTCCGCCTTCCTCCTTAATTCCCTATTAAGCCCCTATTCATCCGAGTGAGGCGATAACCTTAGGATCTTTCACTCACCATTTATATTATCTCGAATGGTAGACTTTTAAATCCATTAAGAACATGAATTTCTATTTTATTTAGACGTGAGAGGGAGGAAGGATATATTTGATAGTCATTTCATTTTTTCGATTGAATAAGATGAGAAATGAAATTCACCTTTTGTTTCCCTCCCTCACGAGCTCATTCTGTTAGAGACGAAGGTGGTGAATGGAAATACTGTACAAGTGACTAATGGCTAAGTTTTTCCCACTTGTTTTTTACGGTATAGTAATAATGTTCATAAAATATAATGAGACTGCTGCGGGACCATTCTTTACTTTATAGTCCATCATCCACTAAATTGTCACATTATGGGTGAGCGAAACGTGAACTCCCTGAATAATATGCTAATCACATCTCCTCTCATTACCATTCCCGTCAACAGACTTTATTCATCAAATTAATAATTTCTCCATCTCCTCTCTCTCAGCGACCGTGACGAGGAACGTGTGGGATTTGAGGAGAGATGAGCAGAGCATAATAGATTTAAAACGGTGAAACAAAAGTGTTTGTGTCTGGAATAAAAGGGATTAATTGTAAATTTGATAATCAAATTAAAAGCTGGTCGTCTGGTTTTCCGTGTGCATTGCTCAGTTTACATATTCGAACATCCTCATTTGAGATTCCTCCAATTGTAGGTGATTGTGTAGGACGAGTGAGATTGGGAATGTTTGTAAATCGTAGATAATTCAGTTGGTCTGAACCATCCCTCCGACACTTCATTAAATAATTAACCTCCTCTTCTGATTTAATCTCTCCCTCTCGCAGCTTCAAACTCCTTTGAGTCGTGGCGATGTGAGAGGGGATCTTATCCCATATCTCTCTAATTATCACGATAATTATCTCATCGATTCATATTCCCTACTCCTATTGAACATGGAAATGCAAATGGCTTTCTTTTTCGTGCTTCGTCAGGTCATTCTGGGTCAAATAATGTCTGGTTGTACATGTTCCTTTGAAGGAGCCGCGGAGGTGAATGTGTGTTCCTATTAGCTTCATCTCCTTTATTCGCCATACCTTTAGGAATTAGAATGTTTTGGTTTTATTTCGATTGAGTGTTTCCTTTTTTGAAGTTCTACGCCTTCGTCCTTATTCATGAGATTATTCAGTAGGTCAGAGTTTTAATTTGCACTTATTAAGTTTAAAAACATGTGTTCTATACAATAAGATGTTTTTATGCAAATAAGTTACTTTGTATTACATTTAATAAAAACTAAATGATAATTACTTAATAAAAGTTGACAACGATCATTTCATTTAATATTTAATAAATAGTTATTAAATTGAGAGAGAGATATGTTTTTCTTATATAAAGTTATTCATGTTGCGAACATACCTAAGTAACGTGTAAACTTACGAACTGCGAACGATAAAAACTCATTTACTGTGGCTTACAATGATCTCCAACTGACCTTTCTTATTTTCATGGAAATTTTGAAAAAATTACTCTGGAATCGCTAAAGTGTTAACTATTACATAATATTTGATCAAATTATACCTTTATTCATAAAAATCATATTCGTGAATTTATTATAAACATTTTGCTAATATGCGAGATTCCAAGGTACCATGAAAATAAAAAAAGGTCAGGCGGAGATCTTTGTAAGCCACAGTAATTGCATGTTAACTCCCTTGGTTAACTCTAGTTAAATTTAAGGTTAATTGCATTATGAACATTTGACTCACTTGACTTACTTTTAAGTATTCAGTTATTAACTTTGAAACATTGTCTGGGTTGCACCATTCAAGCTAGAGTTTATAAAAGCTATATGATGTTTGTTTTTGTTTGATGACAACAATAGATTTATTAAATGACATTATGTTTATGCATACTAATACAGTAGAAGGTATACTTATTGTAAAACAATTATTGTTGTTATTACATACAATGCATGCGACATAAACATAAATATTATTGTACCTTATAAAAATTCTTTTAATATTAACTACACTAATAATGTTGTAGAACTTTTTTAATGGGTTTAGTGTTTAGTTGAAAAGAAGATGGGAGAATAAAAACACTTGCTATATAGAAAAAAGGCAGGAATTGTAACAGTTATGATTTACACACATGAGAATTCTTCTTTTTCTCAAAAATTGTGTTTACGTGAAATTCATAACTCGTATTTCGAACATGAAAATATCCGTTCGTGTCCAATTAAAAGAGGGTCCTCATTTTTAATTTAATGAATATTTGACATGGAAAATAAGCTCCGGCCAAAGGGAATGGAGCAGAGGGGCCGCGTAATAGAAAGTTAATACAGGGGTCTGTTTGTAATCTGTGCAGCTATTTTCAACCAATCTCCCTTTTCATTTACGACGACCACGACGGAGTCTTGGGGTTACCAAGTTGGAGGAAGCAATCTGGTAGATAATCATAATTGGACTGCGTAGGTAGCTCCCTCCGTTCCGCCATCCGAATCCGAGTTGAGAAACTCAAGTTCCCTTCAGTAAACATGTGCTCATATTTACACGCAGTCCAACTTGCCCCATTTAATAGCTACATTATTATGACTATTAAGTTCATGATGGCTAAAAAGCATATAAATAAGTTTATATAAAAGTACATGGATACCAGGGTCTCTCCTTGACACGATAAACCTTCCATATGAATCAACCTTGTCGGATGGAGAAGGCAACTGACTGCACGGAGCTCTGCTTTACATAGAAAAAAGTGAATCCAATTGGATCCGTCTCTTCGCCCCGTGACTATCAATCAATCGGATGGGTTCACGGATGAACCGATTCTTATTCGCATTTTCTTCAACACTCCAATATTAATAATACATAAAAAATCGATTATCCTCTGTAGCCTTAACCAAAGCGTAAGCTAATACAATCAAATATTATCATGTAATATATTGAACATGTGCCAGTTAACACTCAGCGTATCAAGAGATCATTTGATTTTGATGTTTCTGCAACCGTCAACACCTTCGAGATACAAGATCCAACAAGTATTAATGTGTGTGTGTGCATATTAAATGGGTGTTTGAGATTGAGAGGGAATGAGTTCATTCATTCATACATGTAGTTAGAAGATAGATTGAGCTTTTATGAACGGAATGAGGCTATCTTCCCTTCATATCAAGTTTTTTGTGAATGAAATCCTTCCACTCGGGTAATATTATTGAGAGAAGGAGATGAGATTCGAAGGAATCTGTTTCATGTAAACAAAAAAGTACACAAACCGGAGGTCACGAGCCTCTCCAGATAAACGCTTAAGCAAATATACGCGAACGCAAATACGTAGTTAAAAATATGTGAACAGTATGAATAACACTGTATAATCAACTACTGACTTACAATTAAATTTGTTTTTTCATTCATGTTTGGTGGGGTGGCCTTAATGGAGATTTAAATTGTAATCTCCAGGTAGCTGTTTGTAGGCACTTAAGAGTTCTCTCTCCTCTCCTATATGGTAAATTTGGTCTCAGGGTGTAATTTGTAATTAAATAGGAGAATGTGACGGGGAGAGTATGAGAGTTATGGTTATTTGCTTTATGATCCTCCGTTCCCTTTTAAATTATGAATTGCTTTTATGAAGACATTATTTATCAGAGCCTTTGGTATTTTTTAGAGATGCCCTCGTTATGATGATTCTAGAAAATTGCACTATATGTTTGGATTTGGATAAGAGTATAAAGGAATTTCTTAATTAGGCGGTCTATGTAGACCGGGCGAAATTCGACTAAATGTGGGGCGCATGGGAATGAGATGTGGGTTTGGTGTAATGGGGAATGACTTTGTAAGTTGTCAATTTGATTGAATCCTCCTCCGTAATTGACAATGGTGGTGTGTTCGGCTGCCCTCGGAGTAATTAGGGGATGTCAGGGGGTAGGAAATTAGAGGAAAGTTTTTCCCTCCCTCTTCCTGGATGAAACGAAATCGGAGGAGAGTATGAGATGGCACTTTGTTCTTCCTATCCATCTCTCTCCACACATTGTCACATTTCTTTACATCGTCGAGCAATGAGAAGGAGGAAGTAGAAACGAAAAGTGTGAAAATCTCTCTTGGCTCTCGTAAAGCTCAAGCTGAGTCATGATTTGGGATTTTGAAAAGCCGTCATAATAGTTCTTGGCTTGTCATTAGAGAGTCTCATCCAACGAGTGCCCCACCTTTGCTCCATCAGAACTAAACGCATTTCATCCCAATGAACTCCGCCAATGGACCATATGAGCGTGTCTGGCTGTGGATGTGTGTGGTGGTGGATGTGTGTGTGGAATTGCTAATATGTGGGATCCCTTGAAGAAATTATGTCCATAGGAGGTTCGTCTCCCTCGGCCTCAACATCTCTTTAATGGGAGAGTAATAAGTGTCATTTTCCGCCCATCTCCCTCATACGGCCCTCACGGATCTAATTGCAGATTTGTGCTGGCCTATATCGCTTATATAGCCTAGAGATTATTATGGAGGGTATTCAAATTTAGACATGAGGATTTATTCGACTCTGAATTTCTCTATGTGATTGGAATGGGAGTGAAGGGTCATGCCCTCACCTGACGTCTCATTAAGGTCTTATTCACTCACTGTCAGGTGATAAATGTGGTGGAGTAAATGACTTGGATTCCTCCACATGGTTTTCAAATTTGTCAAAAAATTCTCTCCTTCTCGCGTCCGCCTCCTTCACGGCTTCTGACGATTTATAAATGTGGAGAAAAAGTTCTTGGTTCGGCAGGGCAAGGAAAGGTTCTTGACAGGGAGAAAACTCGTGAGGTAGACTTAATCGGCCTCTTCATCTCCAATGGAATTCGGACCGAGTCAAAATATTTGTTGTTGGCTCTGCTCTTCTCCTAAGCCTCCCAACAGTCAAAACGGATTCATAATCTTCTCTTCTCCACACGTACTTGTACTCACTACATTATGGTTCCATACACTAATAATTCCTCTATGCTCGGTTATAGCCATATTCCCAAGAAAATGGATCTTAGCACGTAGAATCATGAGAGTTGAAGGAGTTATACACACTTAGGTAACTCTTTTTGCATTCTCAATCTCCGCTGACCCTGTTGGGCCTTTGGGACGCATCCGCCCCGCCGACAGAGAATAAGTTTGAAAGAACAGACGCGGCCGAAGAAGCCGGAGTTGAAAAACCATAGTGGACACTTACTGTGAAGTAATTAAAATCAGTGGATTGAGGGAAAAGCCTTCCTGAGTGTCTGAGAATCATTACTCATTCATTTTTTCTTAGAGTGAATAATTAAGGGAGAGATAGCCATAGCTAATCGAAGTGGTCTAAGCGCCGCAGCAGGAAGAGTCTCCTCCCACGAAGATCCCAGAAAGAGATAAAGGAGATTCCCTCTCACCTCTCCATGTAAAATATTTAGACCTCGCCCGGGATCTCTCCGGGTCTCCTCTGCCCTGATTAACATCTCCTCGTGATTATTATCGATTCAGAAATATTTTTCAATGTCGGCCTGATCTCATATCTCACTTCTTTGAATAATCCCTACATTATACGGCCAACATCTCCATGCAATCCTCGTGTGGGCATATCTGACGAGGAGTAATGTAGAAGGTGTATGAAGGAGAACATCCTCTTCTCCTCGGCATCATAAGTGTGTGTGTTGTGGGGCGAGAGAGATGTTTTTGTTTCCTTTGCCCGGAGGGCGGAAGAGATGAGTTCTTGCAGTCGGTCCACGTCGAGCCTATTTATTCGCAACTGCGAGATCTTTCTCTCATAGACTCGAATAGGTTAAGCCCATCCTGCGACTAGAAGAGTCTCCACATCGCCTATCGCATGAATCCTCTGCTGCGAGTCTCCATCGTATCGTGACTAACGAGGATTTTATGCTCTCTATGTGGCTTACACTTTGCAGCCACAAGATGCGAAATGATGGTGTTGGAGGAGTGGCCTATGCCCCTTCCGCACCTTCCTACTTTTTACCCTTTTTCTTCGCCGGAGACCTCGGGTCAAAAACCGCAGTGGCATTTTCATTCCATAATATATATTTTTACATTTCCCATTGTTCACTTTAAGCAGGAGCCCTAAATTTCAAACTCGACTCGTCAGTCCAATATTTATTCGCCCATTTTCACTTTTAAGACCCCAATGTTTATCCGGAAGGCTTAGGTTTTGACTCCAGATTAAATTCATATATTCAGAATCTCATTTCAGACGGCGTCGGGGTGAAAGGCCTTTAAGAGGGGTTCAAAATAACACATTTTAGGGCCGACTGGGCTCTTCAAAGACGACACGATCCTTCTATTACGTTCGAACATTTATTTTATTTCTGCGACTTCCATTAGAAGGAGAATAGAAATCCTCATTTATTCGGATTCATTATTCAAGCAGAGGTGCGGGATCGGCTTATTTTATTGATTTCACATGATTAAATCATTGGAAGTGTCTCTGAATGAGTTTTTTTCTCTCTCTGGGCTTTCCTATTCACTCCAGAGAATGGCAAGTGTACGTACTCACTTATGTATCCAATAAAAGTGGCTCAGAAAGTTTAAATATCCTATCTATACTTTCTGTACGATAGAGAGAAACATAAATATATGCATTCAAACTCATACTTGAATTCTGAAAAAAATCGCTTATTAAATAGATTTCTAATTTCCCTGTGCTTTTGGATTGAGCACAAAAGTTTGTTTTGACATAAAATTGTAGATATTTTGCGTGAATCGACTACTAAGAATTTCTTCAATTACATATAACATGACGAGTGTGGGACATTTATCTCCTTGGGCTTTTTGAGTGGCGCAAAGAGGAGTGATACATTGGAAATACATTATTTATTGGTAGTGAGTACATGTGTATAGTCAAATACTGATACATAAAAGCTCTTGAGCTACTGTGCCGAAACAAGTTGTTAAAAGTCCATTCCCAATCGAGAACGATTAAAAGTATATTTAATAAACTCGAATGAGAAGATATGTAAGTTCAAATTGCTGATAGATAGATTGTTAGGTGTTGGACTTTAAATCATATGCTAGTGGGTGTAGGTGTATAGAAACTATTGGCTCTTTTAAAAGTCATCAAGGTTCTCGTACCTCTGGCGAGCTCATATCTGTAGAATGAGGTTGATTTGATAAGCCGAGTTGAATTCAGAGTGAGTGTGAATGAAAAGGAGTCGGGAGAAGGTCCTGGGTAAAATTGGGGATGTAAATGGTTGATTAATAGGAGTAGAGGATCGTGTGGTGATGGATGGGGCTCGGTGTGAGGTTCCCTCCACTTCCTCCCCACAGAGATCCACTTATTTTCTTCAAGGGACAGGAGGAGCCCATTGACCGCACGTCGTGATCCCCCCATGAACTTCCTCGTCAATATTTGACTCTCCAGCAGTCTCCAGGCCAGTGACAACTCCTGATACACATTTATGCATTCCTTACTAATAACGTTCGGACCTCTGCTGGTACAACTTCCCAGCATTACAAACTCTTTTCCTTCACTACCTGTACAATATGAATGCTCGATGCATTATTATATGAAGGATAAGGAGTGTATGAAATGATTATGATTAAATACTATATTATAGCAAAATACAAGATATACACTTAAATACCAAGATTTCAGCTAATGTTCACGAGTTTATATTATATGAAAAGTGGACTCTTTAGTTCTCATATATGTATGAGGTATTGAGGTATAAAGCTATGAGCATTTACAAGATAATATTTAAATGTAAAGTGTGTGGCGTAAGGATCTACCGGGTTTATATGTGTACATTTAATAAGGAGATTTACACAGTGAGACACTACATTTTTATTATGATACAATTAGTGGGCTATTAAGGAAGAATGATTACGTTAGGAGAAGATTATAGAAGACCGGGGAGTGGGAAATAACGCCATGGAGTGCTGGGCGATGGAAAGACTCAGTTTGAAGAGGAGCAAAAACCGAGGAGTTATAATGAGGATTTTTCTAGTGTGAAGCTGAGTCTTTGAGTCTCGGCAGGGGTGAAAAAAGCGAAGGTTCGGCGGCAGAGTAAAAGACTCCTCTAATTATGATTAGGGTAGGAAGGGATGAATGGATGTGAGGCCGACCTGAGTCGGACTCATCAACACTACACGACCTATTCCCTTTTCCATTACCCGACAGTGAAAGCTCCGAGGATTCCACATTTACTAGAAAGTACTCATTTTTCACCACTCATTCCTCAACTAGATCACTCATTACATTTCAAAATTACAAGTCTCTTTTCCGACAGCTCTCAACCATGTCATTTATTTCAACTTACTAAGTATATCAGCTTTCTCAAATTCTAGAAATTGAAAATTCCTTCAGAATAAAAAAACATTTCATCATTTCATACGTTTATTTATGCCTTTAGCTTTTTCTTTGCGAATAAAATTTTTAAACTTTATATTCATTTAAATAAATTGCCATTAATGCACTTTTATATGATAGTACAAATTAAATGTATTCTTACATTAGCACGCTATGCTCTTTAAAGTCATTAAAGCATTGATTTCTCTTTGCTCAAGGAAGAATTTAAATAATAGAGCACATGTACCTACAAAAGCGACATCGTCAGTACTGAAATGCCATATGTTATGCTTGTACAAACACTTGGAAAGATTTACGACTTTCGTTCTTATTACATCATTATCTTATTTTTATTATGTCACTCGGAATGGAAAACTTCTTAAATTCAAATTACGATAAGGAAATGTGGACGGTTGTAGTGTGTATAATTTTGCCATGTGTGTTCATTGCATAAATAAATATTGGGTTCATTTGAATGCTCCTCGCATAATAAAAAACGAAGGGGAGACAGGAAATTAATATGCATATTTCACCCACGTTCGACTCCGAAGGCATCGAAAGTGCCGAGGTGGTGAAAAGTAGGACTGATAATATACGCCAAGTCCCAATAGAATTGTACGTCTGCTCCAACTGCGGTTATAATTTGAGTAATAGTCTATAGATATGTAATTAGAGTTTTGGACACGTGCGACAATAATAATTGGATTATGGGTCGGGAGGGAATGAAATGTTAATGGCATCATGTAATTACACGAAAGGGTGAGGCGGAGAAGGGCTAAGAATAGATAAGAACGCGGATCGTTGCCCGAGGGCCCAAAAATCCTCGTCTTGATCCTCCGTAGTGTGAGTAATGATCTCATCTCCCGTGATTGACACCCTGACGGGATGGCATTACGTGTCTGGACAATTATCTGCCCTTCTGTGATTAATGAACCCCGGACTCGAGTCCAGGAATCCCTCCTCAATAAGAGAGACCAGGAGCCGAGCTCATTACGCTAATTTATAATTGCAGGGAAGAAGTGGCGGAGCCTCACGCCCAACGACCGCCGGCCCTTCGTCGAAGAAGCCGAGCGACTCCGAGTCCTCCACATGCAAGCCCATCCAAATTACAAGTACCGGCCCAGGCGGAGGAAGCAGTCCAAACGCGGTGGCGGCCGACGGGCCAATGACATCCTCCTCCCACAAGGGGATCCTTATGTGGGGAACTTCCAGGGATTCCACACTCCTGAAGCGTCGCCAAACGGCAGCCCCGACCCAGACCCTCGCACTAAGGACTTCCGTCGAATCATTAATGGTAAACCTCACATTTTATGCTCATTATGCCTTTTTTCTAGCAAAATAATAATATGGCTAGTTATATATGAAAGTTGGAGTAACGGGACATTAGTAGCAGAAGCCTGGCGCCCTAATTCCCCCAACCACCGCTTTCAGGAAATTGCAACGAGGGCGACGTTCGAATCTCTTGGCTCGTTCTCATTCCAACACCCCAATGTCCGCTATTAAAGCCTTCGATCCTCCTCCTTTACTAAAATATTTCAGTACAACTCCCAATCGATAGACTCACTTTGTGATATATTGGGATAGAATAATAATAATCAAGCTATCTAGTTCATAAAATTGGCCATATAGGCTCATTAGGTTCAATCCCGTTGAATTCAATGCGAGTAGATCTTTCGAATTCGAACGTGATCTTCATGATCCAATTATAATGCTAGTCTCAATTTAATAGCATTTATCATGGAATTAATATGTGAGGGATCTTCTTGGCAGAGCAATTATAGGAGGGGAGTAATAGACGAGTGTATTGTCTATCTAATTACTAACTGTTTTTATCTTTATGAGAGTTTTAATGAAATTATCATTTGATTGGATTAACGAGGAGACAGTTTAATAGATCGATATTTTATTAGCTCCACTCTATAAAATAAGAGGAGAATGAAATGTCATTGAGAGTGGCAGAAGCAGGCAATAGAAGATATACCTAGATTCCACATGTGTGTCTCACATGAAAATTGTTTTGAAGAGAGGAAGAGGTCAGTAGGGAATAGATAACAACTACAAGTTATTAAATGATTAAATTGATAAAGAATTTAAAATGCTCCAACGACAAGATGCAATAATAGAACTAAATGGATGAATGGTATTTATTTAAAAGGTTCAGGCGGCACGGTACTTCAACAAGCTCTCCTCGACTCTTCCATGGACCTCAATGGTCACACACATAATGTCCAACAGCAACAGCAACACGGAGGTCACCAGCAACACCCCGACGGCGTGTCTCTCCCAACCCCTGAAATGTCACCTCTTGAGAATTCGCTTTCTGATCGCGAAGGCCTCACCTCGTCCGCCTCTTCCTCCGGAGAAGAGCGATGCAAAGGGAGCCCAGTTATGCAACTCATATCCAAGTTCTCAGGGAAATACCCAGCGAGAACTCCTCCATTTGCCCAATTCCATGTTTCAGGAATGCCAGGGCAAGGCATCTTAGGACATCACCATGGGTCAGAGTTCCCTTATAGACAACACGAGTATTTCGATTCTCCGCAGCCGTACCATTACGATCATTATCCTACCACTTGGATTCCCGAAGAGGAATCCCCGAGAGGTTACGAGATGGAATCGGCTTATATTCCTCATCAACAGCAACAGCAACAGCAACAACAGCAGTCCCAATCGCAACAACAACAACAGCAACAACATCATCATCCAGCTTTTGACTTCCCCAATGGGGATCAACAAGGGTATGGGCACTCGCTTGATGCGAATCATAATTCCTTCTACACCTACGGGTTGAAGATGGACAGTGACCTGTTAGGGTATGAGGATCCGCCGCAGAATTCCCATCTCCCGACGAACGAGTATGAAGGATCAAATTGTAATTCATCCTCTAGTCTCATTTTCAAGGCCTTGTCTGAGGCCTGCAATGGGAATATGTAGCATCAGCGTCATTTTCATAAAATCAAATTTTAACGTGTAGGATTACGAGTCGAATTTGTATACCAAGATTACCAGTACCTTTATACTAATTTCTTGTAGTGGCTTTTTCTACGACCATCGTGAGTTTCAATTTGAGAAATGTGCAAAGATCTTCAAATATTTTAAATGTTTTTCTCCTCTTCAGTGACGATTTGATAAAACAGTATAGCGGTGTGTGTGATTATTTTAGATAAAAATTATTTCAAATGTAAGTGAATGCGAATAACCAAAAGGCGGCCCCATATTTTTGAGAAATGATCCTACATTCCAAAACGATGCAAAATGATGAGCGAATATTCTTCTTCACGAATCAATTCGTGTCATTTCACTTATTTTTGATCATTTCCTACTTTTCTCTCAACATTCCATTTCTTTCGGTTCAAAATTACCAATTGATGCAAAATCACCCATCCAAAAATGTTATTTTTATGTAACTTACATATTCTTCTCCCTCGTTTATGAAGAATCAACAGTACATTGCAAGTTAATGCAATGAACTTTCGCAAAAAACGTACATTATGGCTTCATCATATATTCATTCAAATAATAAAATACTATTATTTCCCACATTTATTTCCCCTTTTTAGCTTTATTTAATTAAAAATTATTCATACTTTATTAATCACTAATTTTGATTTTATAATAGTTTACTAGTTAGATTTTTGTGTAAATATGAAAAACCTATGTAAAATTGAAAATGTCGACGCTCGTCAAAAAATATTATTTCTAACCTAACGCTAACTAGAATTACTTAATCTGATAATTAATTTTTACTTAAGCATGTTGCTATTTAAATGTTAATTTGAAAAATATACGATGCTAACTGCCGTGTGTATTAAAGCTATAAAACTTCTAGCGTTATCTTTCACGACACAAGATACGAATACAGCACTATACTTTATTTTGTATTGTAAATAAATGATACTTTTAGGTACTATTCACATTGTCAGGTTTTGTCAAGACAAAAGTAATTGAACTTTCTTTCACATTTATATACGATTACATAATTCCATAGGTATACAAATAAAAACGCGAATAATATAAATTGCGCTATAAAATTCTTGTGTTTATTGAGTAAATGAATTGTAAATATCAAATATGTAAGTTATATTTAAAAACACGAGTGAATAAGTTAGTTAATAATCTTATATTCATTAATTACGTAATAAAAAGTGTAAATTAAAAACTTCCTATGTATTATTACCTATTATTAATGACAACAAGTTGAGTTGTTTGATAGTTTTAGACATTCAAGTTAGTTTTAGTCTGTGGACTATTGAGGATATCATTAGAATAGCGCCTATAAATGTGTAATGTAGATTTTAGAAAGTAGGTTAAGCCGTTTAAAAAGGTTTGAAATAAAGTTCTTTTGACTATACGACAAATAAGAAACTCATCTCATTCGGCCCTAAGGGTCGGCTAATGCAAATAGCCAAAGAAATTAACTTTGAGCTCCTAATTAGATTTCCTTCCACTTCTTTCACTTTACATCTCCTCTGGCCAATTCGCTTGTAAACATCTCATTTAATCTACTTTGAAATTAAAGTTTAAAAAATCCTTAGAGATTCGAGTCATTTAAAAATAATCAATCGTTGATTCGAACTGAAGTTTACACCAGGTGCACAATCATTCACATTCCACTCCTTGGAACTTCCAAAAGTGACTTTGAAATTAGAAGCCTATAGCATGGCTATAAGTAATAGAAGTAACATCCCTACAAGAGATGTAAGATTATTACATCTTCGTTCTTCCTTTCCTTGTAAAGGACTATTCATTTAAGAAGTCATCCATCTCGTTTTTTTCCTTTCTTGAAATTCTTGAGTAGTACAAACAGAGCATATATCATTCTCAGATTCGTCAGATGACAAAAGTAGAAAAGCGGACTCATTGGGTCCATTTGGTCCGTTCGAGGAAGGGAGGATTTCCATAATCCGGGCTTCATGACCAGATGAGTATCAGGCGAGACGTTGGGAGCAAGGAGGAAATTGGAGGACGAAGTGGGTCATTCGTGAGCAACGGAGACCCCGACTGAGAGAAAAAAATACATACGTAAGCTCTCCATCACTCCCGTTCTGTATTTCACCCTTTGACGGCTACACATCGATAATACCCTTAAGACGAACGCTACTTACTTCAACTCACCTTTCAAATATCCATCGGGCCCATATAGATCCAAATATTCATTTAGAATCTTTTTAAGGCATTGGAGTGGCTCTGATGTAGCACTCATGAAAGTTTTGCTTGTCTTTGACCTTTAACCCAAACGGCGGACGACGATGGAGTAATAATCTTATTATATACACGTTCATATTCGTTAGATACTTTCAAGTTTTACTTCGCACCTGAACTTTTTGCTAAGTTTTCCTCTCCTGATTGATCCTGGGAAGAACGAGAAGCTCCGGATACCCCACAGTTACCTCAAACTCCCATCACGCTTTATGACAACACTTCCTCTGCCAATGTCATAATTGGCTTTTAGATGAAAAAAATCTTACGGTTAATTACTTCCTTAAAAACTAGATTTAAAGCCTCAGTTCAAATTTTATGGTTCCTTTTAGAAAATGTTCATTAAAAGATTTTTCAAAACATACTTTAATATTTTCCCATATATTATTCTCGTAATAAAACACTATCCGTAATGATCCTTTACCATACAATACAATAGTACATTACAAACCTAATAATTAATAATTATACAAATTGTAACTTAAGATCAAAACTGTGAATGTTACTACCACTAATTATAATTTAATTCCATTCCAGAGCTAATCATACAATTTTGTAGATCATCTAGTAGTATAAATTAGTAATAGTATAAATTATAGATGATCGCAATGGAACTAAATGTAAATTACTGCATTCTCAAATCCTCGAGTCTGAAAAGGACCTTTGAATGGAGAATGAGTTGTAGTAAGACAGAATTTGAAATTGGATGAGAGGTGGTGAGTGATGAAGGGCCGGTGAAGGTGATGAATGTGATGAAGTCTGGATTGATTTGAGAACGAAGGAGAAAATAAGAGACGAAATGGAGAAACATAAGGAGAAACACAACTAGCCTTTGCCCATTATTGGTAGGGAGGATGTTCCTTGTTTCACTTGTTTCTTCCTTGTTCGTCTTGGAGTGTGGGAGGGCCCATTTGTCTCTCCATTCAATTGCGAGTCGTTAGGGCGGAGGATGAACAGGCAGAGATGATCTTATGCATCAATACACATGCTCCTCACATGCCCCTAGAGGATTTAGAAGACACAACTCGTCTACCACAAGGCTAATTTACATTGGGTGGAGGGAATGAATGGTGCAATCAGAGGTGATCATCTTCAATGATGCGACAGCCGACCGGACTCCATCGGGCGAAGGGATAAAAGGAGAACAATTAGCCAATAATTAATTGGGCAAATCGATCAGTGATTGAGCAATCCCTCGCTCTCCTCCCAACCATTAATAATCTCCGGGGGAATATTCCACCGTGGCTGGTCACTAGACCGAGTCAAGGTGAGTATGTAAATAAGAAAATGCACATGTCCCAATCACTTACATTTTTCATTAGCAGTTTGATCTCACTTGTAATTGGGTTTAGCTCTCTATGAATCTATGATGCATAAATGTATTATTAATAGGAGGACAATCGACTCCGCATGCTTCCCCTACGGGACTTAATAGAACTGAAACAAGAGCGGGTTCCCGTGGCCAAAAACAATTTTATTATATTATCCCCCGCTACAACACGACTTGACAATTAGCTAATTATAACATATTGTACTCTCGAGTTTAATCGTCCCTATTGAGTCAATCCTCATTTTTTATTTATTAATTATTGGGAAAGCTTATTAAGCTAAATTAGCACAATTTCCAATTTTGTAAATTGAGACGTAGAGTGGGGAGAAGGAAGAATGAAGAGGAATATACCTTTGATGTATTGGTAAAGTGATAGCTTATACACGTAACTATTCACGCAGATAGGTTGTTGGCTATTATGATCGGAGATGCTTGGTATAGAGAAAGCTTGAGCTATAAATGTAGTTTAAGTGCAGTATTGAAATTCCTTTGTGGTGATTGCCATGTTGAACTTTCTAAAATTGAAGTCCTAAATTGAAACCCTTCATGATCAATTAAAAAGGTGGGAGGAAAATTTCCCTTTATTTAACCTTTGCACCTTATTACCTTCATCCTAATTTTTCCTTTAATTAAGAAGGCACTTGTGTTAAGATTTGTGTCGCTTCAGCATAGAATTAAAAAAAATACTATGGGGATTGAGATTGGCCAAATAAAGAGACAGTTACATACCTGTACATTAATCATGTGAAAACTTATAGTAAAGAAAATTGATGTTAGCTGGTTAGCTCAGATGATGTTTTATTGGCTCAAGAACACATCATTTCCCAATGAGCTGATAAGACTAAAAGAAAGAGAACTCGAAAGTAATTAAAAAGCATAATAATCTGTAGTAGTGGTAGCGGCGAAGCATTCCGATGTAAACTCCAGTAGTGAAAGGCGTGGCGAAGTGAAGTAGCAAACTTTGATTGCCAGCAGAGTTGATCGGAACGTGTTGGAGGAACTGGACGAAAAGGCAACTCCCTTTGCCAATCCATATCCCTTCAACATTCCCCTACATCAATAACATTCCACGTCTGAAGAGAACCACTTTGATTTCCCAAGGACCACACGGGAGATCGAGATTTATTATGAGATCATACCACAAGGCTCACATCCCTTCTTCAATCATAATGACTGTACAATGCGTGTAGAAAAGAGCTTACGCAAAAAGGCAAAGACAACCTAATAAAAGTACCTTTGATTAAAATTATTATTACTCGAGCTTGTCTGCTCCTCGACGTCTGCCAGCTCCAAAGCCTTACGATTAATTATGACTCACAAGTCGAGCAAAAAAAAACTATTAATGCTTTGAATATAGGGAAATAAATAAATTGGCTAATAAGAAGGAAGGAAACATTTGAAGAGAGAATGATAGGAAATAGAAGGTAATTTGATATCTTCCTCGTTGGGTTCGGGATCCTGGACGCGTAATTACAAGTGATGTAAGAGAGGGATGATTATGGACGTGGAGAGGCGGGGGAACGGCGAATGTCGAGAAATTTGATGAATCTATCCTTCGTCCGAGATGAGGGAGAAGAGACAAACCCTCTCACACGTCCTTACATTATCTCTTCTTATTCATGAGGGAAATCTCAACTCTCACCTTCAACTCATACACACTTATCATTCAATGAAGAAGAGAACCAAGGAGTCCTCATATTTTATCCTTCGAATATTTATCCTCTCGCCTCATCTATATTATTTTACATCAACATATCATATAAATGTAAGATATTTCGCCATATCGCACGTGTTCTAGTCGTCCAAATATCCAAATGAAGAATGCCTCAACTTTCATTTTGATGATTTTTGGCAACTCAGTTCTTATGAATCCTTTATGCACAACTAATTAAAAGTCGCTTTTCTTATTACAATTTTTAAGTACAAAAATCCCATTCTTAAAATTTATTTTATTTTTAACTGTAAAAAAACAGCATTGTAAGTATAGCTTTGAAAATTCCTTTTCATTATTAGCTATGTAAAGTGTAATGGCATGGGCATTTTCAGAAACGTAGCGAATAATAACCCGGCCCTGAGAAAAAACTCGTGACCCGGCCCCTTATAATTTTATAGAGCAATAAAATTAGACAATATATGCTATTTTAAACCCGATTTTGATTGAGACTTTTGTGGCTAAATATGTCCATCATCACATCATCATATTGTTCATGCAAGTGTAGCGAAGAATAGTCTGTCAAGGTCAATATGTACGCCTTTTTTGTTTTTATACTTTTAATAAAAAAAAATTATGAAACTTAATGTCCTGAGGAAAATTTTTCGAGCTTTCCTTAAAATAATATATAATAAAGATAATAAATAATATAGAAACCGGAGTCCCAATTTTACATTTTTCGTTAAAATGATTAAGAAGAAACTTAGGTCACAAGATAAATTTCTCAAGGTTCCTTAAAATAATTATGTGACCTGAGATCCCGTAGAAAAATATTTCAGAGAAACCTGTAAAATAAAGACGGGACCCAAGGTCCCGAGGTTTTTTCTTTAGAAATAACTATGAAATAAACACGGGACCGAAGGCCCCAAGAAAATTTTTCAGAATTTTATGCTTTGGTCTGGCCGATTCTCCTTCAAGGGGCCGTTCCGAGATGGTGCAAAAACAAGAAGTTTTCATTATATCTACAACAAAAGCCGACCAGTCCCGTCCCTGAGAATCGGTCTCACCCCTCCATCGCTACGGTACTGGGCATTTTTGAAAATACATACATACAATTATTGCATAATGAAATGTATACATAAGCTTAGGCTTACAATGATCTCCGCCTAACCTTTTTTATTTTCATGGAAATGTGGGAAAAATTACCCTGGAATCACTAAAGTGTTAACTATTACATAATATTTGATCAAATTATACTTTTATTCATAAAAATCATATTCGAGAATTTATTATTGCAAGGTACCATGAAAATAAAAAGGTCAGCCGGAGATCTTTGTAAGCCACAGTAACATTTATAAATCCACGGGAGCTTAAAATAAGAAATGCAATATGAGTGTTGATTACTGTTGAGATCTTGAGTATAGGAAAAGAATAAGAGAATGGAAAGGTATAAGAGCGGAGATCCGGTAGGGAGAAAGGATAAGTAAAGAATGAGAACTGAGGTTTGAAAGAAGATGTGGTTTATAATACCTTTATTAATTTTGCCGTCTCACTCTCTCGAAGAGTAAAAATGGATCAGTTGGATGAAGGGAAGAAGTTGACTAATTGTCATTAGCTCCACTACTCCTTACAACGAGACTTTGAAGAAGAATTCTCCACTTCTTAGAACCCTTCATTTAAAACTCTCTTCATCTTAAAATTTGAGCCAATTTCCTTCCCCATTCTCTTTCAGTTCAGTCGTTTAAAATCAAAATTCTCTCAGATACGTTAATTTTAAAAGTCATTTTTCTTAAGCTCTTCAACTTTATATCTGATCATTTTCGCATCCTTTATAATTAATTGTAAAATCAATATGCTAAAAATCCGATCTTATAAGGATGAGACTTCAATTCAACTAACATTCAAATATTCGAATCTACTAATCTAGTATTTATAAATTAAGCAAATGTAAATATAAGAACATTGCATTGAGATAGAATGAAAAAAGCAAAGCTGTGTGCCCGGCACAGAGCCACCCGGTATAGCATGTCCAAGGCATAGATTTGGATCAAGAGGGCGAGGAAGAGTCAGAAGGGAGATCACGATCTTTGTAACATCGGACGCTTCTGTCACGCCAGAAGTAAGAATAATTGATAGCCCATCCTTCAATCGTAAATCATGGGAGGATAGGGAGACGCTCCACCCAAACCAACCACACACTTTCATGCCGAGAAATTGAAGTTTCTTCTTCTTGGCCTTTACAGAGTATTAGAGTCGATCTTCATCGAGTATACAAATGAGAAGGAGTTTATTATGAAAATGGTGTCTTCTGGAGGAGCGAATTACACGCTTCTCAATTTTCTCTCAACATGAAATCTCAAATAAATATATTATTTCAATACTCAGGTCATGCTGGGAGATCGAGTGAGTTGGTGGAGGAGTGAGAGGAGGAAACTAGTTCTTCCCCATCAGGGCCTCTTCGTCTATAAACCTCTCATTGCACTTCTGGAAACTCCCAAGCTCATTATTTCATTACATTAGTCGAAAATCAAGAATATGCTCAGCAGCTCTATGATATGAATATAAAAGCTTTTGAAGCCTTGATAATTAGAAATTGGTTTCATAGATCAATCAATTGTAAATAACAAATTATAAATATTTTATTTAATTATTAAAGGTAAAAACAAATTCCATTACTTTTAATTGTTTTCTTCTTATTACACATTTGAATATTATTATTTAAAAAATCTAATAAACAAGAAAGAAATCAGAATAAAATAGGCAAATAAATATTATGAAGGAATAATAGGAAATATCCTAATATACCATTATTAAATTCGTCTATTAATTCATACTATAATTTATTATAATTTTGACCATAATTTTAATTTGTTTTATTATCCTACCTCAATATTAGATATAAGTCGAACTTACAGTATTCTCATATAATTTTGGAGATGACGTTACAGTGCACTGTTGAATTAGTTAAATGATGATCTCTGACAATCACAATAACATTTATTGTTTTACAGCCTTACAGCGCGTTCTTAAACTAAAAGGTTAGTTTAAGGCCTCAGCACCTCAACTATTTAAATTATTAAATCGTAAAAACCAAATACAATCTTAAACTATGGTAAGTCAACAGAAATTAAAATTGAGATGAAAGATAATCATGATTTAAAAATAAACTTTAATAGTCAAAATTAAATTGAATAGGTAATAATAAGAATGAAGATGAAAACATCATTTAAAATATTGTAAAAAAGTAAAAAAGAAATAGTTTAAAGAAGCCTTCCTCTACACTCTGTAGATCCACAAAAGCAATACATTGTTTTCCCTGGAACACTTCCAATGTCATAATTGTAGTCCCAAGTGAGTTCAGTCCCGGCCCTGATGTGCTTATTCGCAAAGAAAGACACCCACGGAAATCGCAGATCATGTGTATCAACAAACACGTTCTGAACAAACACATTCGGAGAGCACGAATGCTGCAATTAAAAACAAAAAATTGGTCAATTGGTTAAACCGATTTGTTAAAAACTTAAATTATACTACTTTATGATAAATATGTTCATTGCCCATGCTGAATTAAAAATGACTTACATTCAAATATCTTCCAATGTTCCCAACACTCTTGGCATCCATGATATAGCAATCCTCATCTTCTCCAAAGAGATCTCTCGTCGATTTAATCACATTGTTCGCATTTGAATTCTTTACTTTGGCTGAAAAACGTGACGGTGTTCGTTCCCCATTCCCATCTGCAAAATTTAATAAATAAATGAGAAAGAAACAATAATATATATCAAATAACTATTTTGATAATGTACTGTACCATCTTCATCAGAGTTACGCCCTTTGGATTCTATAATATAAAAAAACATTTTATATTATCAAATTATCTGCTATCGGTACTAGCAACTCTCAATTTTCATCAAGCAAATAAAAATCTTTGTACCTTTTTCTTTAGTCGATTTCTCGTCATCATCATCATCGTCCAAATTGACAACTTCGGCTTCATATCCTTCTTTCGCAGACTCATTTATCTCAATGTAATCCAATTCTGCAAGATATTCATCCCCAAATGCTACTCCATCCTAAAAACCAAATTAATTTCAAAACTATTTTTATAAAATATACCTTCCCTAATGTGTGTATACTAATATGGAAGCAAAAAATAAAATACATACCTCGTTAGCTCCTTGCTCTGTAAGAAGTTGACCAGCATAGACACAAATAAAAGCTCCTTGTGGAATATCGTAAAGAGGCCGAATGGCCCAACCCTTTGCAGATGTTTTGAATACTTGCAATGGCCATCGGAGCTTATTCTGAGCGACACGATTAGAGCAAGTTTTCTTGCATTGACAGCTGAAAGAATAGTGATAATAAATTATAATATAGTAAATTACAAGTAAAAAATGTTCAAATTCTTTTAAAAAATGAATCCTTACTTCTGGTTACACTCGTAAATTCCAGTAATGACATGATCAAAAAGTCGACGGTTCTTGTATCCGACATCCGGAGAAACTGTTCCATTGAGAATCTTTGTGTTCTCAATCGTCAATTGCCAGCAATGACACTTGCTCTTATCCTAAGATATTATAAGAATTGATTGAATTTCTTACAATATATTTATAATTATTCATGTATCTTTTTTTAAATAAAAATTTATCAATTTATTCTAAACTTACACTGCAATCATCAGTGCAGTCACAACAAGACAAAAATGCAGGGTCTAACTCCAACTTAACATCTTTACTTGGAAGTCTTGCTTGAGTATACTCAACATACTCAGGATAATCAAAGTCGAGCGAATTGATGCAGCTTACAGGAATGCATTCTTTGCCATACGAGAGATCCTAAAAATGAAAAGTTTAAAAAACGCATTTAAAATATGAAGATTAAATTAAAAATTTTACTTTAACAAAGTTACTTCTAATTAAAATTACCTTAATAAAGTAAAATTGCCTGGTTGGCTTAAATTCCCCAATGCAGTCCACATTGAAATCGAAGCAAAAGTAATCGATCGAGATATTCGATTTGCAATGGGTGAGATAATCTTGGAGCTCGTTGATCTCTCGAAAGCGTTTCCCACAAGGTCCACGATAGTAAACGACCCTTCGATTGGTTTTCACAACTTCTCTGCAAAATCCCAAATAGTTCGGAACGTTCAAAGGTCCAACTTTGAGCAATTCTTTGTCCTCTGGATCGTAAGGTGGAATGCAAGTCGGACCGCAGTTATGACGTACAAAAGTTTTGACGCTTGGAATTGATGGGGGCAATGGTTTTCTCTGTTGAGCAATTAATTTATATTTATGTACTTATTTAAATACTGAAATATTTGACAATTCTCTTCAAATCTCTTTATTTTAAAATACAAACTTACAAGCATTTTCCCTTCGTATTCGGCCAACGAAACCACTGGAAAAGATCTCTTTTGTTGCTTTTGGCTCATTGGTTGAATTGCATGAACATTTCTATGTGGTTGAACTGGAGTTTCCTTTTCTTGGTGTGCCTTCGCTGTGGATTTTTTAGCAACAAATGTTCCAGGCTTATTATTCAGCTTTGGAGTGATGTCAGCTAGAATATATAAGTATTTTAGTATTGGTTTTAATAAACAAATAAAATGTTTTTGTATGAATTGTTATTACGTGGAGGAGCTTCGTCATGGCCGTAAAGATACTCGATAGTTGGACGCTAAAAATTATTTTAAAGATTTGTTAAAATTCATTCAATCCATAATAAATATAAAATTAAAATTTTTGCTGAAATTCCTATAAAAGAAAGCAAAAGTATGAATCATTAAAATCATTGTGAAGAAACATTAAAAACCCAAGATAGTTATAAATACCTTTTATGGGCTCATTTTAATTAAAAATAATTAAGAAAAATATGATTCAGTGATATGGTAGTTATTATGAAAAGTTAACACTTCATCCATCAATTAGTTTCATTTAAACACTTATCATTTGTTTCACTTTAATTAAAATCTTCAGATCAATTGTAAGATGGATTTTATAAGGTGAGTAGTAATATTGCTATAGCATGTTAGTATTATGGATTCGTTACGATTTGAGTTTTTAACTTACAGTAACATTACTCTAAGAATTGATAGTCTTAATAGTGTTAGAAATACTTGAGAGTTTAAAAAAGATGTAATATAAGGAAAGACGTAGATGTAAGAAATATTTCGTGTCTGATTCAGACGACAGAATTTTCCTACGTCTACATTTTTCCGTATGTTACGTCTCTTTTTAAACTATCAAGTTCAAACTATACGCACTAACCGCCCAGCCAGTATATTTTAAAGAGAAGGACCTAACTTATTAATATTGCAAAAAAAACATGTCTATTTATAAGTTATTATAAATTACCCCTTGCTGTGGATGACACTGTCTCCTTCTCTTTTTATTAATTTGAACATTTTCATCTTGGTTATGTTGACGTCGATGCATTTGGTAGAGTGGAGACAACCGAGTTGAACCTCGATACACCCATTCGTAACGCCCATCTCCCTCGAAATGCATCTTAACAAGGGAGCAATCAACAGCATTCACTCGAGCAATGAACCATTTACCTATAGGAAAAATAAAATTTGTTTATACATATATAAATCAATTAATCCTAATTAAAGAAACCTAGTAATCTATTTGTATTGAAACTTGGTCATGCATATAATTTGAGCTAATAAATACCATTCCATTCAGTTGTGACCATTTCGCCTTGCGTGAGGCGCACCATTGGTCTTTCCGGATACTTTTGGAGATAATTCTTTATGAAGTCTTGAGATTCAGGATGAACATCAACCCAGACATCTTTGGATGTTTCGCAAACAAGAAGGACTTCATCTTCAGCCACATATTGTGCATAACCATCGTCAAAGAATACAAGGTACCGAAAGCTATTGGAAATTTTAGGAGGTTCAGCTATAATTCCAGCGTAGAACTTCTTATTGGCTAACTCCGCCGTCCCAAACTCGTCTTTGAATAAAGCGATGACCCTTGTGCCGACAGGAAGTTGAAAAGGACATGGACGATTATACGCGAGGTGTTTGGCAATGAGTTGTTTCACAACATAAGGTCCAACTTCTTTGGTCCCCTTTCCTTTTATTTGTCGTTCAAATTGAATTTTGTATTCGAGCTAAATAATTTTTTATTAAAAACATTAATTAAACAACATTATTTTGTTAATTTAATTTGTTAAACATTTCAGAATTTAAATTTATAAAATCTTACATTGTGATTCAAAGTTGTAATGACTTCAACGACCTTTCCCAAATGCCAAAAACTCAATGAGCTATTCTTTTGACCATAAACTTCATCCCCGACTTGAACAGATTTACGAGGAATTACTGAGGGTGTGCAAGTTAACTTGGATTTTAATTGTGGCTCGTTGCTTTTATTGGGCTCGTCCAACACTTTAATTTCCCCATCACGGTCCAACATGTCGTAATCCTCACGATGAAGAATCGGCGGATCATCTGAAGCTAAAAATGAAATAATAACTAATGAAATAAAAATAAATTACGAAGTTAGAATCCAAAAAAGGAATTGATATTGTATAGTATTTATAATCAAATGATTAACAAAATTTCATTGAAATTAAAAAATTGATTAATTTTAAGTATTTTTTCTTTATTTAAAACTAACTTTAAGGCAGATAGAAATTATAGAAATGAAATTTACAACTTACGCGACTTCTTAGTTTCAGTCTGATTTAAAATTGGCTTTTTATTACTCAGCTTTGTTTCACGAGAAGTTACGTCTCGAACAGATCCATCTCTATCAATGTCCACCACATTGGTGACGACCACCTAAAAGTTAATTGCATATTAGAATTTAAAAATATTGAAATAAAATTCCCAAATAATAATTATATAAAAGTGTTAAAATTAAAAATTACTTTGTATTTCGGTCCCGTATATTCAGAATACAAGAGCTTCGTTTTTTCTAATTCCTCTTCAATTTCGTTCATTTTATTTTCGATTCCTTTTAGACTTGAATCTAGTGTATTTAAAAATCAAAAGTCAATATCACTATCACAGAACTTATGACATAATTTATTTTTTAACAAACCGAGTTCTTGCACGTTATTAGTCACTATATCCAAACAACTCTTGACTTGCTTGTCAAGCTGAACTTCCTTAGTCAAATGCTTTATAATGTCATCCAAGTCTCTTGGAACTTCGTACATTTCACAATCGTCGAATTTTTCTTCATCTGTAAAGATAAGATATTGGTATATGAATAATATGCAAAATGATCAGTAAATGATTGTTTTTCATAATTGAATAATGGAATGAAACAAACCTGAATCGTCGTCAAGATCAATAGTGGCAGTTGTATTTCGTGGCTCAATTCCAATACTGTATATTGGAGTATGGTTTAAAAGAGCATATTCTGAAATCTACATAAATTACAAATTAATAGCTATTATCAATTCTTGCATTCTAAAACTATAATCATAAGGTTAATAATAATTTAAATTAAATCTGTTTTACATTTTACCTGCATAAACTCATCAGGTTTCACCATGCATGCTCGGCATATCATCAACGACTTCTTTTTTGGTAAATTTCCATAAAAAGAAGCTGCATAAGAGGGAGCCATTGTTAAATCAACTTGTGACCCACAAGAAGAGTTGCAACATGAAAATTTTGATTGAATTTTCGAGCTTTTAGGGGGAATTATTTTTGTGCCTATTGATCCTCCTTCAAAAAGTTCCTCATCTTTCTTAATGAAGATCTCTCTAATATCGCTGTCTTCTTCTTTGCTCTTTGAGTCATTCTTATCTGTTTCAGACTCTTGCGAATTACTTTTTTCCAATATATCCTCTTGAGAAGCGATCTTGATGGTGATTTCTTCATCCGTTTTTGGAGTAGATATTGGAGTTAATGGCAACATTGAACAGTCTGACAACTCTATAACTTCAATATCAGACATGATCGTTCGGTAATCGACTTCACGCAACTAAAAATATTAAGAATTTTAAATAACATCCAAAATCAAACATGCAAATTTGATGAAATGACAAAAAAGTAATTATTATGCTTAAATGATTTAATTTATGATGCTTCAAATAATGATAAATTATATTCATTAACCTTCTTGATCAAAATCCTAATCTTGGGACACCTTGACTTTATATTAATTTGATTCGCATTAAAATACGAATGGCATGATCGAAAATTGGAAGCGTTATATAACGAAACAGAAGCGAAAGCGAACAATACAACAAATGAAACTTGTCTTTTGATTTCTTTTTGTACGCTTTATATCCAAGGCTAGTAAATGTCTCATTTTGCCCCTTTATTTGGTAAATAAGAGAGGCCTTGAATTCTTAATAGTTCCTAGACGTCCGAGGATTTCATCCGAGGGGGGATAACTGAGATACCGCATATTTCTAGCGACATTCATTTATACAGGGTTAGGTTAGTTTTGAAAGTTGCACTTATCCCCTCCTCGGCCAACAAGTTTCGGACGAAAAGTAGCTCTCTGAATTCTGTTTATTTTTTCTGTCTGATTAAAAAATAGTATTTAACATATGAATAAATGTTTTAACTATGTTTTAATAATATATTGATAATGATGTTTTAAAGATGATTTGTTTCTCATTTATTGAATTAATATTCACATTATTTGCTAAAACCATGTGCAATTCAAAACTAATTATTATGTAATTAAAATAAAGTCAGCATTTAAAATCACATCATTTTATTTCAATTCAGTATTTAATAGTGAATGTCAAAGCTTTCTGTATAATATAATTAATTATATCAATCATAAATAAACGCCAGGATAGGATACAATCTATTAATTTTAACATTCGCGACTTATTTTTGAGTAGAATACAAAGTTTAAAGTGTAAGTAGTAATGCTCTTCAAGAAATAGTTGAAATTGGAAATGTCTACTTATAGAAATGTTTTCAATCCACCACAAATATTACATTTTAATTGTTTTTGATGAAGAAGAATCGGAAAATGAGTGAAGCCGTAAGAGCGATGGCCATTGGAAGGACCCAGGTTTTCCAAGAACTATATAAAGAAATAAAAGAGAATAAATAAACGAATTCGACCTCATTTTTAATGAGCCTCGGAACAAATCATTGCCAAGTTGAACCAAGAATGAAATTACAACTAACATACAAGGAAAATTGCAATGTGTGGTGTGTAAGATGATGGAATAGGCGTGAGAATCCTTTTTGTAATGTGAGATCAAAAATTCCAGTGTGAATGGGAAAAATCATATGATAACGCACCTCGGATTTTCAGCATTATCTTCTCCCCATTTCTTTGCTCCCTTGTCTTCCGAATTGGTTCGGTCGCTTTCAATCAAAGTCCCGATTTGATAGTCTTTCATCATGGTCCGCGCGTCAGTTGAGTGCCCAACGTCTTCGAAATGCTCCGTTGCATCATTTCCAGCTTGCTCCAAAAGAACTTCTTCTCCTCCGGGATGCTAAAAATATAAACCAAAATAAACAAATATTCACAATTTATGGAGTTTCTCACTTCTTCGAGGAACTTGGTGACGTCGTAGACATTGTCATGAATTACAATCCATGTCGATTTCTTGTCTTTATGTTGTGCAACTTCTTGAAGAGAATATTCTTTCTGAGAATCACTCATTTTTACCTAAAACAATCAATATTAGATGAATGTTAATTAATATATCTTGTACTTTTTGACCGAATTGAATCTCATGATTTCTAATCAAAAAAATTCAAAGCGAACGGAATACTTGAAGATCTTTCATTGCTCCATAATATTTATTTATAATTTGTCTCAAAATTGTGAGTAATAATGAATAAACTTTTTTAAATGCCAAAAAACAAAATTACTCTTTGCCTTTGAATCTTCGCCTTTCTTTTATTGGGAAGAGAATGAACAATTAAATTGAAATATATCAAAGAGAAATGCTGATCTATACTGATAGGAGAGAATACTTAAATAATTTCCTATTAATAATGTAAAAGGAGTCGAGTATTTGTGCTAGCTTTAAGTGTTTACTAAAATAATCAGCTGAAGTTGAGTCACTAAATGGCTCTCAGACTGATTTCGATAAGAGAAATTGTTAACAAAAGGCTTAAATATGGAATATTTTTACATTCAAATTAAATGCATTTGTAAAGGAATTTAACATAATTATTGTGTTGTTATAAACTTATGGTTGTGGTCTTATGATCTTAAACTTAATGAATCTACGTTGGCTTGCAATCTATTTATGAATTTTATATAAATTGAAAGTTTTTATTAACGAAAATATGAAATGAAAACTTTTTTAAATTGAGAGAAAGAAATACAAAAAATTATTGCATTACCCAATATATTGAAAATAAACAAAAGTAAGCTTGTGCTTTTTGTTTTTCGGTATATGAATTATTATAGAAGTGAGAATGAGCTCTTCAACCCATTCATACATGTCATGCTTGTGAAGGTCGCTTGAGCCTTCGTTTGCTTATATAATAATTAATATGTGTGGTAATATCCTTGTTACGTACTATTATTATGATGAGCAAGTTCTTTACGACCCAGCTACCATGCAGCTAGAGCTAACACGCAATTTCATATGCTTATAAGATATCATTTGTGTTAAAGGAACGATATTTCGTATATATTTATGCTCTTAAATTGAGCCTAGGTCGAGGTCTATGCTATTTCAAATCTTAATTAATAACAATTGATCGTATTAACTCAAGTATTAAATTGTGGAAAATACCTTGATAATTCCGAAGCAAAAACTGTAACTGAAATCGAAGTTTCTCGATCGCTGCTTAACTTATAGGAGAACTTCTTTAGCAGATTTTTTCCTCTACAAGTGGCTTTAGCAGCTTAAATCACCTGCAAAAATAAATGAAATTCTAAACAAATGATCTCTAAATGATTAATATTGGTATAATTAAGTCGCAGTAATAAATTTGCTTTTACAATAATAATAGTAAAAAAAATAGAAGAGAAGGAGAACCTCCCAACTACCTTTATGAGACTGAAGGGTTGAATGAAAGAGAAGTTGATTTCTTCACTCGCTCACTCGAGTTCCTCCTCAGCGGCCTTGATGAGGGAAAAAATTGAATTTGCTTGCACAATTCCTCTTGGTTTCTGGACAAGAAATGAAGATGGTTCTCCAGGCTTCCAAGTTTCAACGTCAATGAAATTCTTGCCCCCGTCGTCTTCTATTCCGTTTACCATCAATTAAAAATCCTAGTTTATGATTAAAAAGTTAAAATTCCGGATAATTTATTTATTTTAATCCTTACATTAATAAAATGCAATTGATTTCTATATGGTATGCAAATAAATTTAGGGAGAAGGATGAATTTCACAAATACCTCTACAAAAATGAATTAACTTTAGAACGTGTGCGCGAGGAATTTCGGGTTTTCTGCTATTTCGGTTTCCCCGAAGTTTCATTCTGAGAATTTTGCAATTCTTTCCTATCCTCTGCGTTGAAATGGCAGGCCATTCAATAATATTTGTTTATTGAAGAAATAATTTAAAATATTTAAGCGACGTTTTTGAAGATAACGTTTTATTTTTGTTTACACACTATCATACATAGTAGAGTGCAATTTAAGGGTAAGGTAAGTGTTTTTTTAATTTTGATCAAGCAATTGTACCCATAATTCCGATTAGTCTTCTTACATCATATTTTAAGAATTTCAATTGTTATTCCATCTTAAATTTAACATTGATCTTATTTTCCTATTTCTAAAAATCCACTTTAGAACCATTCTGTCAATAATAATAATACTATTGTGTTGTTATAAACTCATGATTGTGGTCTTATGGTCTTAACTTAATGAATCTACGTTCACCGACTCTCTGATGTATTATGCATTGATTTAATTATATAACTTTTTATACATTTGTGTAAGATTCAATATTCAAAATTATATAACATTCATAGTAAAATACACATAATATTGAGATTTTAAAGAATTTTAATTAAAATTATCTTTTTTTTTCGTGTAATGTTGTAAATTAATCCTAATCTACATATTTCTGATTTTTCTATTTGACCTAGCGAAATGAGATAGAAAATTAATATTAAATTTATTGTGTGATTATACAGAATAGAACTAATGAGACATCATTCAGCTTTTAATATAGAGCGAATGTTTATATCGGAATCGGCTGGAATGTAATTCGATTATGTACATGTTGAGTTTTTGAACAAATTGTTTGAATTTTTAATTGTATTTATAATTTAAGATTATTAATAAATAATACATTATATCTATTTATGACGCGATAAGAACATGAAACAATACTGCTACTGTTACTTTTTTAGCCAAGGGTATTCTTGGAATGACAAGAGATAGGCTCAACTTAACCTCCCGTTTCCCCCTGTCACATAATCATAAATTCCTAATCAGTTCCTCTCTTATAAGTATAAACATTCATTATTCATTCCAGCCATTCAACCCTCGTATGCGTTAGAAAGAGTGGAGCATTGCGAATTGCCGTTACTTATAGAAAAAATAAAATCGAAAGTTAGTGTGCGTCGCATTGACTGACTGACATTGAGAGAAGGAGCTCGTTTGAATCAGAAAAGAAAATATCGAACTGAACTAAGTGAACTCCCATTCATTTAATATTGAGTCGATTTCCTTTCTTCCTCATTTTGAATTGTGTGTTGGAAGGTGAGTGTACTTTACACGTTTCCTCCTCAGGTGTATTGCCCTTCCAAATTCCAAAGCGCTTCATCCCTTCTTCTCATCTCAGTTCCTCATCAAGTTGTCATAAGCCTAGAGAGCACCTCAGTTCAACCCAACAGTCCTACGACTCAACATCCACTTCTATCCAAGCTGTAATGGTGCTCAAGAAGATTTGCTGTATTGGTGCTGGTTATGTTGGAGGTCCAACGTGCTCCATCATAGCGTACAAATGCCCTGACATTCAAGTCACCGTTTGTGATAGGAGTCAAGAGAGGATTGATCAGTGGAATTCTCCCAAACTCCCTATATACGAGGTACGTTCTTTTGATTCGAGATATTTTCTTTCCCTTTTAAGTTTTTTTCCAATGGGCGTTTATCTCTTCTATATTTATTAATTTAGCCGAACTTGGATGAAATTGTGAAAGAATGCCGAGGAAGAAACCTTTTCTTTACAACTGAAATGGATTCAGCCATTCGAGAGGCTGAGCTTATATTCCTCTCTGTCAACACTCCCACTAAGGATTTTGGAATTGGAAAAGTAACAAAGTTTTATAAAACTTTTATAACAAGTTATTAATATATGAATTTATAACTTATTTTTTCTAAGAACATACAAGAAAAACAAATTAAATATGAATATAAAATGTTCATGCATGAGTTGAGAATTTGAAACACTTAATATTTTGATAAGGGCCGAGCTCCGGATCTCAAGTTTGTTGAAGCCTGCACAAGAAAAATCGCCTCTGTGAGCACAGGAAAGAAAATCATTGTTGAAAAAAGCACTGTTCCCATTCATGCAGCCGATAGCATTCTGTCTATTTTAAAAGCCAACACTCGTCCTGGTGTGGAATTTCAAGTAATATATTTTATACATACATTTGTACTGTTGTACTTGTTTGGCTTAATGCATATGAAGTAAATACGAAGGATTCCTTCTTAAGATATTTCTTTGTGGATTTCTCTTTTGAGAACCAATATACAGCAGGCACAGTACTTGTGTAAATAAATAGGGTCTTTACCTAAATACTTTTCTGCAGCAGCATTTAAATACCAACAAGTTTAAAATTCAGTTTGATAGATCTTTTTAATACCTATGCAAATTATGAAAGTTGAGATGCTGTGAAGTATTTATGCTTCCAATATTAGTAGGTATGATTTTGATGAATACCTACTTAATTTTTTACATTGGGCGTTTAGGTTCTTTCGAACCCTGAGTTTCTAGCAGAAGGAACTGCAGTCGAGAATTTATTAAACCCAGATCGAGTTCTTGTTGGAGGCGAACAATCCGTGGAAGGGCAAATAGCCATTGATGAGCTCAGCTGGATTTATGAGCATTGGATTCCAAAAGAGAAGATCATTACAACAAACACTTGGTCTTCTGAACTCTCTAAATTGGTTAATATGTACTTTGAATTTGAGTTCTAATCTAAACCTTAACTTTCAAAACATCAACTTTCTAATTATTGAACAGGCGTCGAATGCATTCTTGGCCCAAAGGATTTCGAGCATCAATGCCATTTCAGCTATCTGTGAGAAGACGGGGGCTGACGTGAGTGAGGTGGCCAGAGCCATTGGAACAGATTCGCGAATTGGTGGAAAATTCCTTCAAGCTTCCGTCGGGTTTGGTGGCAGTTGCTTTCAAAAAGATCTTCTCAACTTGGTCTACATTTCCGAATGCTTAAATCTTCCAGAAGTTGCTGCTTATTGGCAGCAGGTAAAATGCCAATTAACACTTTAATGATATTACATATAAAGAGTCAAAATTAACTATTTTCTATATAAAAAACAAAGGTAATCGACATGAATGAGTTTCAAAAGTCTCGATTCGCAGCAAGAATTCTTGAGAGACTGTTCAATACAATCACAGACAAGCACATTGCTATGCTTGGATTTGCTTTTAAGAAGAACACGGGTGATACGAGAGAATCACCGGCAATTTATGTGGCCAAGTATTTGCTCGAGGAAGGAGCCATGATTAACATTTATGATCCAAAGGTTATTATTTATGTACTTATTTTGGAAAGAAGTGGGCGAAAAACTCAATAGTTTTTTAATCGTTACAATATAGGTGGAAGAAAAGAAGATTTTTGAAGATTTGACATCTCCTTATGTGACAGACGAGCCAGAGAGGTTCAGAGAGCTTATCAAAGTTCATAATTCGGCGTATTCAGCAGTTCAAGATTGTCATGCTATTGTGGTCTGTACAGAATGGGACGAATTTACTGTAAGTAAACGTAACTCATATATACCTAAATATAATTATAACTTCATAATCAATCCTGAATTACAATCAAAATGAAAAAAATAGTCCTATCCTAAGAAAAAAAAGCAATTTGATTTTACATTGAAAAAAACTTGTTGTTTCAGGGACTTGATTACAAGAAAATCTATGAGAATATGCTTAAGCCAGCTTTCATCTTTGATGGAAGAAAGATCCTGGATCACGACGAGCTTCTTAAAATTGGATTCAATGTTGAAACAATCGGAAAGAAAGTGGCAAGAAGTCCATTACTCCGAGGATGGGCAACTGTGGCTCAATATTGAAAAATTGTAGAGCCGATTTATTGAGGAGGAATCATGACATAGATTAATCAACTCGTCGAAGCAATACTTTCGGATAAAAATCTTAAAATCATAGAACATATATATTTGATAGATGCTAAAAAGCGTATAGGTACATATTTCATACTTTTGTTTTAGCATGTAGCCTACATACAATTAGAGCATATTAAATAGTATTCTATTTATATTAATATATATACAATAATTTTACATGGCTGGTATCATTAAACGATATGTAAATCAACAAATTATAAATTGGTGAATGAAATGTCATATGGCAGTGTGAATAAACAGCGTATTACTTTTATATTTATAAAATCTGCTATCTATTAAAATGAAGCATTTTGTATAAATGACATGACATTTTTTGAAATAAATACCATTTTTATGCATAAATCATTATTTTAATTGAAAAGAATATTTCGGAATTAATAGTTTATTTTCTATATTTAATATCAGTGCTATTAAATAACAAAATTTGTTACGCTCTCTTTTCAAACACTCGAAGATAAGGTATCAGAGGAAGGCATTCAATTCCAGATATCTTATTATAATATAAACATCCATCATTATCATTTAATATACAAAAAGCAAATATTAATTATTGATAAAAAGAATTCACTACCCGCTTCAACAAGCGATCAAATGCATCGGTTTAAATATTTGAGAAACTTACACTCAATTATAAACATAAACAGCGTAAATTAAAGGTACTCCAAATTTCACAATTTTACAATTTATTGGGACAAGATTAATATTTTTAGGTTCTCCTTATATCGTATCCTTATAATAAAGATAAACCGAAATAACATTTCAAATAATTAGGAATATAATCTTCATGTTAATCGAATTCGATAACCCTAAATATTAAATTTATTTCGATTAATATTTTGCTGCATAATATTTACCATTTAAAAGGTAAATATTTTAATAATGTTTCAATGACAATATGATATTTTATGTTTTTGTGTGTAGGTACACATTGAATACTATGTACACCATAATTAAATTGATAAAACTAAACAATCATAAATAAGAACAACAATTTATATTTGTTAGGGATATTAATGTATTTAAAGTGAAATTAAACTTATAATCTGATAATATATATATATATTTATTCGATATGGTTAATCATCAAGTATCATTTTTGATTGTTATTCTTTATATGAAAGCAACATACTCTTCTATTATCCTTGCTTATAAGTATAGTTATAAGACTCGATTTCACTTTAAAAAAATCTTTCAACTTTTGTTCCTAAAATATATAATTAATTAGTCAACAGAAAAAAATTAGAACGAAGATCATTGCTTTAATTGACAAAAAAGATTTAAAGCTTCCGACATTAAATTCACTCGATAACAAAATAAAGGCAGCAGGTTCAAATGCAAGTTCAACCTCTTCACTCCAAAAGAACCAATGGAGTATTTCTTATATCAACAATTCAATAAGGTTTCATCACTCACGAGTAAAATAAAGTTCGAAAATGATAAACATATTATTAGTAAAGTATAAAAGAGTTCAACAAAAATCAAATATATTACAATTAGTTTCAAACAAACGCTTTACTAACTAGAGCTGCTAATATTTATAATCCTTTACTTAGATGTCAAATTAAATGCCTGTCCATATATATTATTTGGTATATTGGTAAAAATTTAATTTCACGCTAGCCTATATAATAGCTAATAATCTATTAAATACATAATAGTAAAAATAATATAATTTCAAATGAATAAGTTTGTCACTGAGAAAAAAATTGTAGAGCCATCTGAAGGTTCATCCGTCACAAAACCATAGGTATGAATTCGTAGATAATTCCATACGAAACCAGTTCAGAGCTCTATCTTGTCGTATTTCTTCGTCTCGGCTACGACAGTCGGGATGAAGTTCGCGAGTGTCTTCTTGACTCTCAGGGCAGTGAGACGAGCAGCTGCATTTTGGTACCAACACTCTTTCATCAGCTTCGACATTAGTTTCAAAGCCTTGAAAGGATATAAGAATAAATTTAAATAGTTTGAAAAAAGGAGATAAATCGTTTATTCTTGAATTGAGTACCTCAACACTCTGCCATCGGTTGGGGATGGAAGGTCTCTGTTGATCCGAACACACGACTTTCCTCATCTCTTCAATAGTCGGGTCAGAGGGGACATTGTCGTAAAATGGGAGTTGAAACTCATCGTAAATCCCTTTTAAAGCAAAAGAAAATAAAGAAATAAAATCAGAAAGGTCTCAAATTAGTAAGGTTAAAAGGAACTTTTACATTTCGAGCATAAGTGATATATTGTTGTTCAAGCACTTACCTCCAACATTGCATCGTCTGGCCAGTTCCCAAAATACTAAACCCATCGAATAAACGTCAGCTCTTTTGAAAGAGTCAAAGTGGTTCATGTTGATCGATTCGTCAAGGACCTACAAGAGGGGAAACATAAAATAAATCACAACATTTTAAAACTTCATTAAAATTTAGCATGAAAAACGAGTAGTTCAGCATTCACTAACAAAAAATATTCTAAACTTATGCTCATTAAAAGTTATAATCTTTTGATAGTAGGATAATATTCGCTTATACCTCTGCTGCCATATATCTCTTCGTACCCACTCGGTTGTTGATGGGAATATCAACCTCGTTCGAGTCCGTGTCATACCGGACTGCCAACCCCAGGTCACCAATACAACAGCTTCCATTAGACTTGACCAGTATGTTCTTGGACTTTAAGTCCCTATGTGCAATAGCTGGCTTTCCCTGAGTCCCCACGATCTCCATGTGGAGATGAGCGAGGCCAGTAGCAATCGAAAGGGCCATTCGGACCATTAAGTATGGATCAACCGTAGTACGGCTTAAGTAATCAAAGAGAGATCCTTTCTCATGGTAGTCAGTTACAAGCCACAATTGCGTCCAAGTTCCATTATCTGGAAATTTGAAAACATTATTCTCAATTAAGTTCAAAAGGTCCCTCATATGACGTATTAAAAGAAGTATAAAATAAAAACTAAAATATTTTTCCATTCATTCTCTTCCATTATTTAAAAGTAATTGATTTCATATCCAAAATAGTAGAAAAGTTCATTTATGAAAGGAAAGATTCGACATCAGATTCCCCTTTGTTCAATTTTAATTAAAATTTTGTAATAAACAGTCAATGATTGAGAATAGGTTACCTTTGTTGTCTGCAGCCACGAACCCGAGGATGTTTTCATGTCGGAGCATAACAGTTTGATAAATCTCGGCTTCTCTGAACCAAGACCGCTCTTCTCGGGATGAAAAGATCTTAACTGCGACGTTTTCCCCACGCCAACGTCCCCGCCACACTTCTCCATAGCGTCCCTTTCCCACTTCTTCAATTAATTGAACTTGACGGGCAATACTTCGTTGAACCAGAAGTGGAAGACCTTTCAAGTTAAAGACCTCACTTAAGCATTTCTACTTTTTAAATTCATTTACTAAATGCAAGCATTGAATTAGAGTAGACATGACTCTTTTCAAACACCCAACTCAATTTTCCTCCTTATAATTACATTTCCATTTAATTAAAATTGGAAATGTAGGCAAACAACGGGTCATTGAACTTGTAGACTTGAGCGCGGTATTCATCTCGTCATTGACGTATTAAATTATATTATACTCGCGAGTCGCGAGAGATCTAAATAAAGCATAACTAGTGAGCACCCTCATACCTATATGAAATACACATTTAACTCAATTCAAACAAAGAGGGAGAAAGGAGTTTAAAGGCATTGAAAATCGAGAGCCAGACGGCAGAAGCTCGACGTCAAACAAACTTCACCGGCATCATATCAGTCTAACTATTATTATTATTTTCTTCTCTATTTCCTATCGATGCAAGGCATCAAGTGGATGTTTGCAACTGTGTGTCTAATGTAAATCCTTCTAGGCCTCGAGTGTGTTCCTTTTATTTGCAATCAAATCCTACTCATGTTCAACAGCCCATGTAAAATCACAAACATCTCGAGGAGCCGAGACTAAATGAAAGAGAGAAGAAATTTACTTTCTCATTATTATGTCTACAGTCTAGCGAAACTCACTTGATCAACATTGTAATAGGGAGACTCTCCAAGCTCATTTTAATGACTCTTATCAAAACATAAACATTCCTAAACCTGAAACTCCAACTCAATCTTACATAACGATTTAATGGAAAATCATAAAATGATAGCGAATCAATTAAGGAATAAATTACCTGAGCCAGACCCGCTCGTCGTCATTTCAATCATGTCCCTTAAGCAGGGCCCAGTAGGATCGATCTCAACCCCATTGAACTTATCTCCAGGGCCTTTGGGGATTAAGGGTCTTCCATGTGGATATTGAAGTTTGTTTCGGTTCTTTCGTTGCCACAAGTAGAAGAATACCATAATGACGAAGAGACAAATGATGAAGATGGGACCAGCAATTAGGAACGTCATTTCCCAGAGACCAAGGTCACCAAGACCGGCACCAGGAATCCCTTCTTATCAATACACCAAATATTAATAAGTTTCATATTTTGAAGAAAATTGCATAAAGTTTGGAGTAGAGATGAAAGAAAGGATTGGGAGGAATTTGGGATTTAAGAGGAGAGAAAGGAAGAATTCATGTTTAGAAATGAAAAGTGAGGAAGAGTTTAATACCCTTAGCCCTTTGATTAATAAATTAATTAGCCGTTGCATCATTCCGTTTATTTAAGTCATGTCCATAATGTTTTATCTTTCTTTATACCAAGGAGCTTTTAAGCAGAAATTAGATAGCAGAGATTAGCTTATAATTACAGCATGCAATATTTTTTATAAATGAGAATATAATTACAATTATAATTAAATAGCAACTAGCGTTTTGTGCATCTCATTTCAAACGAGTTATTTCAAGAAGGTATTTGTTTTACCTCAATTCACAAGGTTAAGAGATGAAACATTATTAAATTACTTTACAAAATATTGTCTCATTTAATAATTAAAAATTATTCTTATACATATTACAAATCATTTACAAGAGCAATTATTTTTAGCATATTAGCCTACTATGTATAGGTAATTAATAATAAAAACGAATTTGTACAATTCAAATGAACTTATGAACCTTGAAGAAGTGTTTACCTCAAAATAAAGTATGAAACAAAGAATTTCTAACAATAAGAAGTATATAACTTTTTTTGCTCACATTGAAAGACATTTTCCCGATTCAAACCTCAGAAATTGAGTAACATCGTTAGAGATGAACCATATATAATATGCAGCATAGCTATTACACCGACCGAAAGGAAATTAAACCAGTAGACCAAAGAAAGTTTAATCGTACAAAATTGCATTAAATTTATGTATTTGTATTAATCGTACGTATTGGTTATGTTGTGTGTAATAAATGAATGTAAAGAAAAAGAACCGTAGGTACGTGTCAATCAAAGCCCCATGTAATGTATAGAATATAAATTCAAAAAATTGTAAATTGTATAGATAAATAATATTCAATCAAAATAAATAAATGCATAAAAGATCAAAAAAGAAATTGTGTTTTCCCGTTTTGACCAAACGCGACCATATTGCTTGTACTGTTGTGTATCAATTTCCCAATATACGAGTAATTGTCAATTGCTCGAGCACATTTAAAGTGTTATGACGAGGGCGTGCGTGTAAAGAAGCGACATGGATCAAAATGGCACAATTTGGGAGTCAACGAGCAGTGTGTCGTGTGGGAAGAAGAGGAGAGTGTATTCGGTGCGGGTCTCACCTCGACCAATTTCAACCATCAACGGTGGCGGTACAGGACTGTGAGTATCAGTGGAAGGCGATTTAGAGCAATTAGGAGTCAATTGAGCATTACAGAAATCGGAATCGCAACATTCGGAAGTAGCGCAAATAGTATCAGGTTTCTTGTCGTACTTGCCCTGCCCCATCTCTCGGCAGAACGCCAGTCGACGAATTACCATAGTAGTTATACAACTGCAAAAAAAAGTGGGAGAAAATACTCGTGAGAAATTGACTCTAAACAAAAGGTATCCCTCGTTTGCTCTTCAATTCATCTCTTCTGCCTTCCAAGCCAGATCCTTCTCACCATGCGAAGAGGATGAGTCGAGGGAAAGCAACATGCTGCAATTGGTTGAGGGGCTTTTACCATTGAATATTTACATTTTGTACATGACTTCCACCTTGTACGAGCGCTTGTTGTGCCTTATTTCTTAACTTAAAATTAGTGATAAAAGCTAAAACATTAAAGAGTAAATAATTATCAATAATATTTACAATTTTGACCAATTTTTACAGGATGTTCTCAATTTACACTAAATTGAATCAAGGATCCTTCAAGATCGTCGCATCAGGATTTTATTGAAGCTAATGTTTACCTCTTCTATTTAGCATTAACTACGAAGTAGTAATATAAATTAAAAATCTTTTTTGTGATTTTTAACACGACGCTATTTATTATTATCTAGGATTAAATCTATTAATTACAATTGTGACTATCAAGTGAGTTCGTGATAAAAGTCGTGTTGATGAACATGAAAAGATGTGACAAAGTGGAATATGAATGATGTTTTCTAAGAAATGAATGATTCGACAATGAGGTGATTCTAATAAGTGTAAGGAGGGAAAAAGAGAGACGGTATAAAAATATAGTAGTCATCTTACGATTCAAGTATGTATGTCTGTGTATCTTTAAATTGAGGAAGTAGATAAATAGTTGAAGCTATTCTAATGATCTTTTAATTTGGGACAGGAAGAACAAACAACTTTCCTAGATTAAATACATTTCTAAAAGTAATACTCAAGTTTTAACTTCCATTTAATGAAGGAATTTCAAATATATAAACTAAAGAGAACATGATAATCTACCTATACTAACGACATTACTCAACCATTACAGCATCTATGAATAATTCATATAGTTTTTTTTTATTTTTAGCTTAAAAATGAAATTGAAGATTTATAAATAATGAATTTCAACATTACATTAATTATTTAAATTATCATTATTTGCTTAATCAATTAAGTATTATGCATTATTTTTTACACTATCTACTTATTTAAGAAAGCCAAAATTTGCATTTTGAGGCAAATCTACATTTTCTACAAGTTTTTAGGTGTAAGAAATTATGCTCCTCTAACCGAACCACTAATATGCTTATAAAATATAAATGCGTAATTATCAATGAATAAAAAGGAATTCAATGATTTTTGGATTATAAGCCTCGTGCAAATTTGCAGATTACCGGAATGGCAAATTAAGACTTAAGTTGTTGTCGAAAAAACAGATTATGCAGTTTCATAAACTTGAAACTGGACACGAGAAATAATAATTGTGTCTAAAATACGATTTCCACCACCACCTTCACCAACAAATGACTACATGAAATCTCCAACTGGATCAAAACTTGTCATCTTGTATAGAAATAAGAATAATTTGTTTGTGAAAAACTGCCAACAATGTACAATGTACAAAACAAAAAGCGGGTGAAGTGTGAAATACAAAATATAAAAACTGTATAATATAAATAGTAGTAGCAGCTAGCCGACGTGAGAAACAAACGAAGTGAAAGAAAAAAGAAATGTGCGTGTGTGAAGATGAAATGGGGGAGGAAAGAGGAGTCGTGAATGATTTGGGCAGTCCGCAAACGGGAGCTGCTTACCTTCCGTCACAGGACGAATATGGAGGTTGGGCTTCAAGTCTTTGTTACACATGTCAACCTCTTTACAACATTCGATGACAAATGATTCATTGACCTTATTTGAATATTGACATTGAAGGGGTTTCTCGGGTGGGTGTGACTCCTTTTGTGACAGGCACCTGAGACACACCAAAGCTCAATCAGATTCTCCCTAATTACGCTTATATAAATTAATCATTTTTATAAAGTATTTTTGTAAGTAAAAATCCTCAATTTTCTCATGATGCCAAAAATATTGATTGGATGAGCGCTTATGAAGAAATATAAAAGATGGATAAACATTGCGTGCTAACTCGTTAACAATAATCACATATAGATATAAATGGCCATTCCGTACAGCATTTCCTATTATGTAGGTATATTAACACATGTGAACGAGTATTAAATCTTACGATAAATAGTGCATTTAATTTTTATCTTTGCAAATGATCAGAGGATTTCAAGGAGGAACTATTTAAGTATAATCCTTGTGAAAAATTCTTCCGAGAAATGTTAAAACACACTTTAATGAAGATACTCAAAATCAAAATGATCAAATGTAATTAATTAAACTCAATTGAATTAGTAAAATTACATAAATCAAATTCGCTTCGAATAAACTGATAATTGAGGATTGACAATTTCCGCATAATATAAATAAGTAATTGAAATATTATCGTGCCCCTATTTTTAAAAATTAAAGCTATTTGCTATAAGAGCTTATCAGTTTTTATGATGAGCGTTACAAATTCTCCCTTTTAGATATTTTGAGCTATACTTAACAATGAATTTATTTTAATAAGTTATATATTACATACATATTAGCTAAAAAGCAAGTCGAATATTATGTCGATGTTGCACACTGCACATTAAACATTGTCAAATTACGAAATCATTGAGTCAACAACCTTATTGGAGTGTTGATGTTCTAGCAGGGGAGCTTATAGTCGAGATAAACTCAATGTAACTTGAAGAGATAAAAAATCTTTTCTCATAAATTACAAAAATGAATTTTACATTTCTGAAGATGATTAATGTGTCCTGTCAAACTCTTGAATATTTTAAAATCACTTCCTTATTTTTTTATGAAAGGAATAGTTAAAAGCTTCTTTGATTTGGAAAAATATTATAATCTATTGATTGAAATATCTAATATTAGTTATAAATATATTATATGTGTATAGTGAGATAAGGGTAAGATATAAAGTAAATTCATAGATGTTGATATTATTTAAATACAGAAAACTCTTGGGATTTATTAGATAGAATTGAGAGAGTATTAATGAGTCAAAATCAAATTGAATTTTGCTAGGTACTTTAAGTAATTAACACGAAAACTCCAAACCATTCTGTGAATAGTTTTAATTTTTAACCACTGATCAACAACTACTTAACTATTAGTGCATTTAAATATATGTAAATTGCCACACTTTGAGTATCAGTTGATGAATCACACAAGAATTTAATAAGATAAAATTCCAACTTTTTTTATTAGAGAGTTAAAGAGCTCTCGGGTTGTGGAAAAAGTGTAAACAATGCAGATTGTGGTCATTGTGATGTGAATGTTCGGAGTGAGCGAACGAGAGTGTTATGAATCCTATTCTCCACTCATCTTACCTGGGAAGAGTAAAGTGGAGAAATTGAGGGGCGAATAACGAGGGAGACTTGGATATAAGTCAGAGTTGCATAAATCATAATCTCGACAGCACCGAAGAACAAAGTCCGACTCATTTTTTCGGCACCATACGGGATTCTCAAGAGGAAAACTTTGATCCATCCCAAGACACCTTAACGATCCCAAATACACTCAACATGAGCTCAATATTAAATATTATTCACCCTTTTTGTAAAATACAAACTCATCATTTCAAATGTTCATTATTAAGTCATTCTCCATGCTGGTGTGACGAAGAATAGCGAAATAAGCTCTAAATTAATGGACTTAATTCTGACTAAATGACAAATCTTAAAATATTTTCAATGACAATCTTTCTTCATCAAAAACCTTGTTTTGCCTCATGAGTGAATAATGCCAATGAATGATGAAAATTTGGAAATCTTATAAGATCACTTTGCCTTATTAGCTAATTTTCATTTCATTTTCGCTATCTCCCTTAAACTCGAACATTCTGCTTAATCATCAATGTTCTTTTGAACTTGAACAATTTTTTCGTCTCAACGACAAATAATAATCGTATGCAAACATACAACTTAATTTAATAAAACATAAACTTAATAAATCTTAATAAGTCGTAGATTATTAACATGTAAAATTAACCTATGTCCTCCCATAAAATTTTATTTATCTCTTTCGACTTCTTGTGATTTTTAAATCTAAAGAATCGTTGTAAACCTACTACTGGAATTTAATGTTGATATCAAATAATCGAGCTTCTAATCAATGAATGTTAGAATAAACAAATATGAATAGGAGGAAAAATAATAATTCTGTACCGGTATGAATATTTGATGGACCCATTTTTCACCATTTCAGCTGAAGTGAAGCAGAAGCCATCAGTTTCACAAGTTGAATTAGGGCAAATGTCGCATTTGCAATTGAGCCCTATACAATAAGATTGAATAAAAAATCTTTTAGCACCTTATGCATAGTATTGAAATATGAGAATATCGAAACGTAATGATTCATAATATATATTTTCGTAAATAGATACATTTATCCTCACCATTGATAAGGGAAAAGGGGCTCAATACGAACAAGAGTCCAAAGTGGATCAATAAGAGTTGAAGTCGGGTCATCTTAACAGCTTATATTTAAAGATATTAAATATTGTAGTGTTCTTGGTGAGTATGAATTTAACTCAAGGTCAATCAAGTTACAATTACAAGAACCTTACTACATTAGCTTGAAAGAAATTCAAACTGTTCGAGATTCGAGCTGAATGTTGAAACTCTTCATATGACCTGAAATAAAATATATTTAAATTACTTGCTTGATCCGGTAAACCTTACCCAATATTAAAGAGATTAAGATGCTCAAAGTTAAAGGGACAATTTTACAAAATATATTCATTTTATAAACATTAAGCAAACTTTGAATAAAAATGTGTTATTTCGTATAGGGAATAAATAAAATATATTCTTTGTCCGGCATTGCAGGCAAAGCAAAGTAAATAAAAAGTATAATGAAATAAGTTAAATGCATATTATTATTTATAATATCGTTAAAAATATGAAAAAGTGGAGTTGGAAAGTTTAAAGTTTAAAAGGTACATGATTAGAATCGTAAATTCCTTCCTTAAATCTATAAGGGATAAAAAAAGATGAGGGCAAGAGACTCTCTGGGAGAAAGGAGATAAAGGACATATTTTTACTCTCTTACCTAACAATGGATATTTCCATCGCCGATGATGGTGAGAAGCTTAGAGTAATGCAGGGAGTAGTGACCGAATTTCGGTGAGTTGTTCATTGGCCGGACGTTGTTAAATCGGCGAGAACTCCAGGATGACTGGAGAAAGAAAGAAATAGGCGAGGAATTTTGGATAGAGATTCCTCCATTTGGCTCTGTGGGGCATTTGGTACTCCTCCTACTCAATGCGCAATGAAGAGACCCGCTGCTTCTCAAATCCCCAACTAACATGCTACAAGCATTGTCTATTCTTTACATGTTGTACTACGGACGCCCACAATTGGGAGCGTTTATCTTAAATCTTATTCATCTCGTTAAGTTAGGTTAGTATTTATCAATTATGCTTGTCTTGTTGGCATTGGGTTTCAGAGAGATGGATATTTTGATTAATCAACTTACACAGTTACATCAATCAAGGTTTTCATTCTCTACTAACATTGTATCATAATTCCGCAGTAATTCAGTGGTTTATCAAGAATTTTAATTTTAAAGGCAAAATTGCGAAAAATGGAAAGTCCAAATGTCATACTACAAAGATGTAACAAAACACTCATCAATTGAGTTTTTAACCAACGTTGCATTGTGGAATTTTAAATTAGTTTTTTTTAGATTGAATAAAAATACGATTTTTAATGAATGTCCGAAATCCGATGAAAAAATATGCAAGTGTGTTTATTCAATGTTTATCATTCATTTTTTATGAGCGAATAAATGATTAGCGATTGAATTTTTTTTATATCGAACATGATTAAATAAGTTTTTATTTATCAAATCTTCAAAGGCTCTTTCATATTCTTTTTGTATTTTATCACAGTCAACATGGAGAGGATTATTTATACGAACTACACAAAGGCGTATTAAACCTATTGGCTCACAATCTCACAATCAAATAAAGTAACAAACACTAATAAGAAATGAACGAAACGAATGTAAAGAGATAATTCAAACAACATGTGTCAACCTACTATAAACTGCATAAGTAGATGTGTGTACAATAATGTCCAAAGTCCATCAAAATTTCAATTTACAAATTTTAAACAAAGAATTTAACAATCCATTTTAACCCCATAAGCTGAGAATGGATGGTAGAGAAATGGATATTTGTCGACTTTATATTTAGACGATTGGAAAGAAAATGCTTTTTGCTATTTTAAAGCTTCAGCTTCATAAAAAATTGTTTTTACATAAAATATTTTCAATGATAAACTTCTCTTCTTGTTTATAAAAGTATGTGTAATAATAAGTAAGAACCTTGTATACATTAATAAATTAAAGAATCTTTAACATAAAATCCTTATTTATATAACTTTGATTTGTATTGTAATGTTATTAACATGTATATTAACCTATTTATTAATAATATTATCTAAATTCGTGATTATGGGTTTTAAGACTGGCTATTTAAAGACTTGTATTATAATTGTATACCCTTAATATAGTAAAAATTCAGCGAATCTAACGTGAAAGTCATTATTCATATTGCTTTCCAAGAACTTAAAATAACAAAAAATAATTACTTTCTGTTAACACATTAATCGAAATTAGTCAACAAAAATTTTAACTCGTTAAGAATAAAAGGCATTACAAAAATTAGTATATTTAACTACTGTTAATATTTTTTGTCAAATTAACGCATTAATGCGTTGATAAAAATAAAAAAACCATCATTCTCTTAATGAGTAACCGGTGTCAAAATGAGTTTTTAAATATCATTAACTACCTATATTTAGTTCATAAATTAGCTTGACTCATTGTAGAGTTGAACGTTAAGATAAGCTATGCTGTTTTTAAACTTACTTTAAGACTTTATACATATAAAATTTTAATTCAATATTCATTGAATGGAGAGTATTTTGCCAAGCGCTAATGAACCAATGGTACAATAATGTTAGATTACAGATAAAGAGTTTTTTTTGTATATACCTAGGTATTAGTATTTAGATAAAATAGATGTCAAACATAATGTACAAACATATTAAAATAGATTTTTAATATGTAAGTAATATAAGATTTCGTTGTATAAAACCCGAATATAAAATTAAAGTAAATAATTTGAAGGTGGTTATAACTAACTAGCTTTAAATTAAACTAGTTATTAATTATTCATCAAGCAAAGTATAATAAATGACGATTTAGTAATAACCTACAATTGAGTCATTCTCCTCTTCATTAAAATTCTTTTGTACAGTCATAAAGTCATAAATAATTTTTGGATATTGGAACTATTCTTTTGGCTTTCGCCTCTTTAATTATGTATTTTAAGAAAATATTTACAAAACTTACGATTCTCTTTTTTAAAAAGTCATAAATATTGGGAATTCCTATTCCCAGTCAAATTTTACCCCAATATGATTAATTATTGATTGAATATACAGTTGAGAGGAAAATTATGGATTAAATCCAAGATCAATCACAGTGAAACTTGAAGGGAAAAGTTTTTTGTGAGAGAGGTCTTATTAAAGGAAATTACCTATAGATTAGGCGTTAAATATTTAACTCATAGTATTCGCTTCTAATGCGTGTAAAACATAAAAAGTATTAAAGTTTAAACATTCAATTACACTAAAACAACTATTAATAAGTCGTATTTACAATTAATTTACATTTAAATAATGAATAAAATATATTTTAAAATGTATATTATTATAATATACATTACAATTTTAACACTTATAATTCATTTAAATCAACAAAAGAAAATGATATTATTAAATTGAATTAGTCTTGATTGTTTATATTATATATTCATCGTTGATTGATTGCGACCTTTTGATTATTACGGTTT